>SJOL01008139.1:0-35458 GCA_004794785.1 Opisthorchis felineus | reverse complement strand
TCACGAAGATAGATACCGAAAAGGATTTGGGTGTCTGGCTCTCTTCAAACATGTCCTTCTCAATGCAACATGAGAAGTCGGCCCAAAAGGCATTCGCCGTTCTACGAATGATTAGGCACACCTTCCCCCGTATTACTCGCATGGACCTCCAAATACTCTATGGGGCCTACGTCAGACAGCTTCTTGAATACGCCAACCAAGTTGTCTACTCAGGGTGCACGAAGGACGTAACCCTCACTGAGCGTGTCCAGCGAGCTGCTACGAAAATGGTTGTGGGCCTTAAATCCGTGGACTACGAAATGCGTCTCACGGCGCTTGACCTCTCTCTCCTCGAGTATCGCCGCCTCCGAGGGGACCTAATTCTTACTTATGCCCTGTTTGAACAAGGTTTGGCCAACAGGTTTTTCACCGTTGAGCCAGCAAACGCACGGTGGGGACATGTTAAGAAGATTTTCAGGCTCAGAGAGCACACTGTTATTAGGCAACCGTTTTTCTCATCCCGTGTAGTAGCTGCGTGGAATAACCTTCCACCGACGGTTGTCCGGGCTTGTTCTAGAACCCAGTTCAAGGCACTATTAGACAATTTCTTATGCGAGTCCACATGCTGGCAAACATACTGCCCCGCGCTGGGAACTTAAAGATCAGTGCTACACCCTTTTTTCGCTTGTGCCGTTCAGGCGTACGACAGCCGCTGAACGACAAGAACAAAACCGATCCGGGAAACTTGGGCAAAAGCCTCGATCCTGTGTATCAATCCGTGAATCCGTTAATTCGTGAAAATACATTGAAAACGTCTTGGTATAATGAAAATTTTCACGCACTCACCTTTTAGGTGAATGGAAGCCGCTGGACGACAAGGACAAACCCGACCCGGAAAGCTTGGTTGAAAGCGTCGAACCTGTGTGTGTATCGGCTAGTCTTTGATTCGGTGAAGTTAATTGGGCACAGACCAATTGCAAGCGAGATTTAAGTTATGTCTAATGCTGGTATCCAGTGTGAAGTTTGTTATGGGTTTGAGGTGGGTTTGTTATGGGTTTCAAGTTACTCTCGCGTGGAGTATTCGTACAACGATCTCACTTCGGAAGTCAGAACAAAGAATTTGGAATTTGGGACTGACCCCTTTTTGTAGTGATTTGATCTGGTCCACCAAAGGACGCAATCCAATCTCTTCGAAATGAATAATGACGCTGAAGTAGTAACATCAATAAGTGCATTGCGGACGATCAGAACAAAAACCAAGTAAATAGGGGTGCAGGCGGAAGTGGGATGACGAGCGGAAGTGAACCAACACATCGGCTAGCTGATGTAACGTGGATGTGGACATACTTTTGGCGAAACGTCAAGGACAGATAATGCACGGTTGCAAAGGACAAACGGTCTAGGGTCAGTATACGTCTGTCCTGGTCACTTAGTTTTCGCCGTAAGGCACAAAATGTGGTATGTCGACTTACCATGAGATCTGTGCAGTGGTACCACCAATCATGAGCATGCAGAAATAATTTGAAAATTGTCATGTGGGGCTTTCAAGAGAGACAGCATAATCGGAGGAACCAGAATTACCTAAATCCAAGCAACAAAAAGGCCTGGAGCTACCGAACAGGAAGGTGGTCCACAGCAAGAATGAAATGACTCGATACGCGGAACGGATGCGGCCCTTTGTTCAGTGAAGGCCGACGGAACGCCGGTCGATGGATGTACCGGCGCATAACAAAGAATCCAGCGCATAACTTAACACAGGTAGAGCGTAGTCTTTTTGAGAACGAGTCAGACTTTGTCCGCGTTAAAATGTCGAAAGAGAGTTGCCAAACTTAGTGCATCTTAGACTCCGTTGGTCGACTTGGATGACACTCGATGCGCACAGAAAATGGTGGACAAATTCTTCAGCGCTGTGACGAGTACAGCCTGTTTTTATGCCGTACTAGCTTCCGAATAAGTGAGGTTATCTGGCCGCATGTTGTCCCCCAAAAGCGTACTAGTCACATACCCAAATTGGTCACATTGGCATCAGTTACCGGCGGGTCAGACCAACAATTGATCGGCGCTCGTTCTGAAACATGTGTGGATCCTAACCATGCACTCATTCAGAGTCGCTTCACTCTTCGTTTCCCTAGGCCGCGTAAGGAACAAACAGCTCGTTTAGCAACTGAGAGACTGGCAGTTCCTTAAATCAAACGAACTTGTCAGAGCTACCATCCGGAGCTCCTAATTGCTCCACCGTCGGATGTCAATTCTGACTGGAATGCGATTGCTCAATCCTTGCACAGCATCAGGAGTTCCGCCTGTGGTGTAATCCTGAATCTCGTATAAATGTCTTACGGGTTCCAAACATAGTGCATCCTGACGTATTGTCAGACCTGAAACTCATCTTGTGCGCCGTGGACTCGGAAGGCTAAGGAAATGGAGGCTGCGAAGAATACAGTGGGTCACTTCGGTTGACGCATGCGACCGGTATCCGGAAACCGCCAGTAAACAAAACGATCAAGGCTTAAAAATGACGCGACCATCTATAAAGGTGGGCGCCCTGACCCCTAGGCCAGGCACTTTAAAGGACATTTCTCGTGGTCGCCTGTTGCTGTTCAGCTGGATTGTCCAACTGCACTAGAAACCTGGACGGTGCACGTGGAACCCCTATGGCCTTGGAAGCTTACGATTACATATGTTCTCTCAGGCACCACCGATCTCCTGGTCGGGCCAACCTCACTCATTTTTTTTCCAGAATGGGGATGACGTTTTCAATCAGCGCCCATCTGATCCAAATGCCTCCATCTGGGAAAAGGGGACTGTCCAAGACAAATATGGGGAAGCAGTAATAATGTCCACTTTCAGAAAAGGGATTCCGTAGTGAGTGCGGTAACCGCAGCGGAATCAGCTTGATTCCAGGCCCGGTAGCGGGTTCGTTGGCCAAGTCTTCACACTTCTTCAGGTTCTAGTACAGGGACATACCTATAAAACACCCACAGTTTCAGTATTCCTAGGTTTCCAAGGTGCATTCGACCCAGCTGACCCGTCTGTTGTCCATAAGATACTTGATCAGCAAGGAATGCCACGGAAGTTTGTGAATATAATAAGTCTTTGTATTCTTAGACCTCCGGGCTTGTGAGGATGTACGAAGAGCTCTCCAAAAGTCTCCGTACACAAAGTGATGTCCGGCAGGTTTGCCCATTCCATTCCTATTCTTCGTGATCTTCACACTCCGTCAGGTGCTAGAACAACGCCATACGTATAAGCAACCTACAATTCTAGTATTCCTGAATTTCCAAGGCGCATTCGACTCGGTTGACCGGTCTGCTCTTCTTGACACGCTTGTCCACAAAGGAATGCCCCGGAAGTTTGTGAACATAATAAGCTCTTTGTATTTGCGGACTTACGGACGTGTGATAGTGTATGGCGAACTCTCCAAAAGCTTCCATACACAAAGCGGCATCCGTCAGGGATGCCCACTCTCTCCATTCCTATTTAACTTCGTGATCGATGAAATCATGAGACGAACGCTGGAAGGTCTCCAAAAAACCTGGTGTTCAAATAGCCTGTGACGAAAACCTTGTCGATCTGGAATATGCAGACGACATCGTTCTCATCTTCGAAGAGGAGGAGAAGGTGTAGGTGTTTTTGGATGAACTGACCAAATTCATCCCGTCCTTCGGTATGCACTTTGCACCCACAAAGTGTAACGTCATGCTCGTGGATATTCAGTCACTGAACACGCCACTTACAATCCAGGGAGAGGCACTGGAAGTTGTGGAGCGTTTTACGTATCTTGGACGTTGTATTAGTTCTGGTTGCAGTGCGATACATGAAGTAAATGCACGAATCTCCAAGGCCCGGGTCGCGTTTGCTAATTTGAGACACCTGTGGCGTCAAAGTAGTGTATCCCTGAATCTCACGGGACATGTGTATAAGGCTACAGTGTGGGCAGTTTTGATGTATGGCTGTGAGATTTGGCCTGTTCGAGCAGCGGAACTGAGACGTCTTCAGGTGTTCGACAATCGTTGTCTCAGAACCATAGCTCGTGTAGGTTGGTGTCGGCGAATCCATAACGAGGCAATTAGAAAGCGAGTTTTCGGTTGTGCAACGGGTACTTCCATTGAAGAATGTGTCCAGCACCAGAAGCTGTGTTGGTTGGGACATGTGGTGCATATGCCTAACCATCGTCTGCCGAAGAGAGTGCGGTTTTCCATGCCCAACTCAGAGTGGCGGAAGCAGATATGTGGCCAACCCTTGACCTGGGAGAGGGTTATGCAGAAGATTATGAAACGTTTGGGTGCTGTCGGTGCTACTCGCCTTCCAGGATGGGGACCGCGTGATCCCCACTGCGCTTGGTTGGAGACACTGCAAGACATGGCTGCCAACCGATGTCAGTGGCGTTCTCTTTGTCAGTTTCTATCCAGATTGACTGAATGAGTGCCTGGAAGTGTAGGCACCTCGGAATGATTGCAGTAAGTTAGCACTAAGTCCCTTCCCTGTCCACCTTTATTCTTTTCTTCACAATAAGACTTTCAAATAAATCATGGTTGTACGGCAGCGAAGCATCGGTGTTCTACACTGATGTCATGCTGTCCATGATGATGATGATGATAAGTTTCGTGATCGACGAGATAATGTCAACATTGGAAGGTCTTCAAAACACTGATGTTCAGATGGCTGCTGACGAAGACCTTGGCGATCTTGAATATGCAGGTAACATCTCGTTCTCGAAGGGAAGAAAGCTTTGGTGTTTTTGACAAAGTGGCAAAAGTCAGGCGCTTTGCATCCGAAATTGTAAGGTCATGCTCCTGGGCATACAACCACTTATAATCCAAGGAGGGGCACTCGATTTTATGGAGCGTTCCAGGTATCTTGGAATTTTTATGAGTTCCAACTGTAGTGTGATAGGTGAGGTCAGTGCATGAATCTCTGAGCTCGGATCGCGTTTGCCGATTTGAGACACCTATGACGGCATACCCTTGAAACTTGATGAGCACCCTAATGCGCTTAGTGTACTTGCTGACTACTTAAATCTACCTTTGATCCCCATTGCCTGGACCCTTGTAAAATACCGTGATAGTGTACATAGTTCCAGCAGGTGTCACTGGAAAATACAGGAAGCCCATAATTTGCTCCGCTCTACTTCAAGTGGTTTCCCACCTAACTGCTTCATCTATTTAGATAGCACTTAGGTAGCTGGCACGGTTATGCGTGTAAGTTGTGTACCTTATTTTGCAAATTCGGTGGCTAGTATTACCCCAGTTGACCACGTTTCCGTGATGGCGCTCACATGCAGCAGAATGACAACCCTCCGTGTTTGCAATTCGTCTCGTTTATTTCTTACGCTTTAAAGGTTGATCCATTGGCCGTTACTGTTCGCCTTTAGGCGGGGTCAGTGGTTAAAGCAAGAGGTGCCTCTAGACCACCCAAAAATGTACAACAATCTCTGTCGTTGCAGCACTAATGCAGCTGCGCCACTGCGGCCGTCATTCTTCGTCTACCCTCTGGTCCGGTCGCATTGCCATGGTGGCCCGTTTCAACTTCCAGCCTCTCCTGAGCAGCCTGAATTCGCCTTCTTGGATCCGAGCCTTAGGACTTGCCTTATGACTATGAGACCGTCCTCTCTCTATATCATGTCAGAGGTCAGTCTTTTCATTTTCTTTGTCACGCTCCAGTCGAGCAGCCTATTCTGGGGATCAGTCTTCTGGATGTCATAGGACATCTAGAGCCTTCTCCGTCCATACAGTCTTGTTATTGGGCCTAACGATGGTGCCTGAAACCTTGATTGTACCATGACTCTCGGCAGTTCTGCTTAGGTTTTTTTCAATTCAAGAAGTGTAATGTAAGACACATGGGTGAGATGGCTCAGTGGTTGAAGCGCGAATTTACTGACCGGAAGGTCCGTGGTTCGAACGCGATCTCTGTCTCTCGACTTCCCCTGTCTAGGCTTGGGCAACCTGACAGTACCCCAGCCCTCGTGCTTCCTTCGGGTGGCATGGCAGTTAGGCACCGAAAGGGTGCTACAGCTGAACGAAAAAAATGTAAGACACTCTACAACTAGCTTTCGGTACTATGGGAAGTCGATTTTCAGTGAGTGAGGGTTCGTGCAAGTTGCGTGGATTGACTCATGCAACAACTTCAGACTATTGGAGGTACACGAAGAATCCGACCGGGCTAACCGAGACATATGTGCCGAAGAGAAAAAGGAACGTTGCGCCTCATCGATCCCCTCGGATGTCAGTTTTTACGCGTAGGAAGACTAGCAAAAGCTTGGTGGCGCTGCAAAAAGGGTGGGGGTCCGGATATCTGCAACATCATAATGAGACCAGAAACGCATACGATTGAATGGGCGCTGGTGAAAGATGCTCACCAAGGAAAAACAGACACCAACGGCGAAAGCTACATAAAAAGGAATTATACCTACATCACTCCTAGAAATAGTGAAAATGGCAACCTCCAGGGCTACTGTACGCGGAAGGAGAAATCATCGCCACCACTCGGGAACGGGCACAACACATCGTTCAAATACATCCCACGCGCACCAACGCAGAGGGAGTTTTACGGCCCGGTGATCGATACTCAGGAGAAATGTTTACATGAGATAATGTGTAGTCCCACGGAACTAGAACGGTTGGTACGAACTTTTGATAGCACCGAAGCACCAAGGTCGGACGCGGTTCTCCCCATTATGCTCAATAAGCTATCCCTTTTCACTGCAGTACCTCTGGCACATACCTACAACCTACCACTATAATGGGAATCATCCCCGAAGACGAGTGTAGAAATAGTAAGACCATTTCCAAAAGACAGATCCGTCTGGCCAACGTCAGTAATCTCAAGGGCCTGGAAAGGGAAGTCGTGAGAGCACCGAATACACTTCTCTACACGCGCAACACCCAGTTCAGCCCGGTGATAGATAACGGGTAGGTGGTCGTGCATCGCAAGTCTGCTGGTAGCTCGAAAGGCCTGGTGTGACATGGGGGATGTCGAGAGACTACACGTATAGTGGTTATTAGCATCAGCAAGGCTTCCAACTTGGTAGATCATAGCACACTGCTTGTTACATTTTAATGGGCGGGAATCAATGGGTCTCTCTCTAGTTGGATGGAATCCTCCTTTCCACAGAGACGAGAACAGCGCTTTCTCAGATTAGAAACAAACCGTCGATGGTGTAGCTGTTCTTGAACCCAACCGTTTATAGCATCACACTCAGGTTATCTCCGCTAAATTTGTCTGTCATTCGCGGACGATGCAAAGCTATGGAGAAAGACAGGTTCCGCAGAATGTAAGTCTGAACTGCAGCGGATCTCAGCGGATTACTGGACTGGTACAGAAAAAACTATCGTTCAGCTGTATCACCCTTTCAGTGCGTAGCTGCCATGCCAACGGAAGGAGGCACGAGGGCTGGGATACTGCCAAATTACCTAAGCCTAGACAGGAGCAGTTGAGATTCTGAGTTTGGTTTTGAACTATGGACCTTCCGGTTCGTAAGTTGGCGTCCTACCCAGTGAGCTGTCTCGAGCTCGCAGAGAACGTAAATTGCCTATTTATGCCGAGGAGTCTGCGTTATCAGAACTGCAGGACCATACGCGCAATGATGCCAAGCAGTGACCCTTCATACGCTTAAATGTGGATGTCGTAGGGCCGGCTTCCTACTCCTCTGCATCATTAAAGAAAGCTGTTGTCTGCGGCCTGGCAATAGTTCAACAAATAAATGGTTTTGGGGGACACTGATATCCCCAACAATACCCGTCAACACGTATCACACTAACAGGGAGGCATGGTCACAAACTGGAAGTTTAGCAGACAGATGGTCTGTCGCATATGCACAGACGACCCACAATCTCGGTGTCCCTTATCCTTAAGGGTGCGTTCCATTCTGTCGATCGGTCAGTGCTGCTAACCACACCTGCCCAACAGGTTATGCCCCTTGTGAATATAATCCAGTCTCTATGTTCACATACTTCTGGGCGTAAGAGTGTATGGTGAGCTCTCCAAAAGCTTCCCTACAAAAAGTTGTCCGACAAGGGTATCCACCATCCCCATTCTTGTTCACCTTCGTCGCTGATGAACTAATGAGGCGAAAGCTGGAAGTTTTTCAAAACTGCCGTGTTCAAATCGTTTCTGGTGAAAACCTTATCAATCTCCAGTACGCAGACGACATTGTCTCCATCTTTGAAGACGGAGACGAAGGCGAAGCGCAAGCTCTGTTGACTAAACTGACCACCGTCATACCATCTTTCGGCATGCACCTAGCACTTTCAAAGTGCAGACTCATGCTTCAGAACGTGCACTCTCTGGATATACCTCTTACAATTCAAGGAGAATCATTGGAGGTTATGGAGGATTTCACACACCTCGGTCGTTGTATTAGCTCTGAAGGAAGTTTGTCGGGTGAAGTCAGTGCCCAAATCACGTTTGTTAATTTGTCTCACTTGTGGTGTTGATGAGGCATGTCACTGGGTCTTAAGGGTCGCGTGTACCAGGTTACAGTAAGAGCTTTATTGTTGTATGATTGCGCGACTTGACCTCTGCGGTCTGATGATGTAAGATGTCTTCAGGATTTTGACTACCGATGCCTCAGAAGTGTTCCTGGTGTCGCATGATCGATATCAGTGGCTTTCGTGCTGTCAGTTTCCGGCTTGTCCGACTGAGCACTTGGGGATGTAGACACCTCAGAATGCTTGCGACAGGCCTGCATTAGATCCCCTCCCTCACCCACTCTTCTCTTCTTTTCACTCTAAGACTTTAAAAGTAATTAGATAAGCTTTGTGTTTGTGTTGCAACGAAGCATCAGTATCAACACTGATTTTGCTGTCTCTGGTGATGATAATGATGATGGCCAGGGTGAAACCCAGCTTGATTTTTGCGAACTTGACTGTCCCGATGATGAATGGACGGACCTTTGTGAGGTAATACCAGAGAGCACCACAGAAGCTAAGCTGTTCTTCAAAGTGTTCGGCCCGTCGTTCGAATGGATTGCGGCTCTCCCTTTTTGGAAGGTCGCTTGACTAACACAACCTCGTACCAGTTGATCGGCTTAACCGGAACAGGGTGTGATAGGTACACATTGCAAAAGCTTTCTTCGTTTCTCGGGCCTTTGCGACCTATCAGCGCTCTCTGTCCATTCTTGGGCTATTCATCTTGATCTCCCAGATAGAACAGGTCTAATGTTGATTTGAGTGTGGAGAAGAACCTAAGTTACCATGAAAACTTACCTGCGTACGTGGCCGCAACTGGCCGAACCCTGGTCTTGCTTTCATGTCGACTATACAATTCCATTCGGTGATCACCTTTTGGTCGTCTTCGATGCTCATACCAAGTGGGCGGAAATGCTTCCGGTAAACGGTCTCACAACTGTCATTACAATTCTGGAACTCAGATGAGTATTCGTCAATTTTGGAGCTCCATAGGCTATTGTATCCGACAATGGCAGTCACCTTACCTCATTGTTATTCGCAGAATTTTGTTGGGAGTATGATGTAATCCATGTCCGATCGCCGCCGTTTCATCCACAGTCGGATAGCCAGACTGAATGTGGATTGGCAGGAGATTGTCACCAGCAGAGGCACTGTTCCGACGGGAACTTGACGCTATGTGGAAAAAAGTTCCTGAGTCATCGCAAGGGGCAGATAAAGGAGCAATCCAACGGGCACCACGTTGCCACCGTGCGCTGCTTCAATGAATGCCAGGGAGCGTTGGTTTGTGACTACAGCGGCTGACGCACTATGCGGATACCAGGGCACGTCTTTCGCCGGCGCGGCAAAGTGCTGCACGAGATTCAAGTTTGCCCAACTAGGTGAATCCGGCGTTCAAACCAAATCCGGTCACTTGACGCCCAGGTCCTGTCTCCCAAACCGAGTGACTTGAGTTCGGAGGTGCTTCCGAACACCTTTGATCTCGGCTACACTGCAGAACCTCCATCAGATGCCCCCCTAGGAGACCCAGCCGGAGCATGCAATACGATTGCGACACTGGATAGACAGGACCCGCAAGCAGGTGGGATCGCAGCAGGTTAACCCCCGACTTAGAAGCTGTGTCGGAAAACGTCAAGAGAGACATGCTAGGCGAAATCCTACTTCAAGACTGCCTTACCGCTCGCGAGATGGGTCAGTGGTTAGAGGGCGAATTTACTGACCGGAAGGTCCGTGGTTCGAACCCGACCTGTGCATCTCGACTTCTTTTGTTTAGGCTTGGGCGACCTGACAGTATCCCAGCCCTCCTGCTTCCTTCGGGTGGCATGGCAGCTATGCACCGAAAGGGTGTTTTAGCTGAACCATTATCTTTTTTTACCGTTCGCAGTTAGACTCTGCAACGGCCAGTAAGCCCAACCCGTACGTGATTGTTCAGAAGGTCAGGCCAGCATCAGTACTGACTCTGCCTTTCCAGAAATTTGGATCCAGCGGCCATTCATGTTTCAGTATCCGCTAAATGCCGGTTGCCAATAGCGTCTCTAGAGGGCACCCGAACTTCCAAAATCTTATCGTTGCATAAGCTTCACATGCTGTGCATGGGTTTTCGGCCTGTTTTTGGCGTTTAGTATATTCCAGACTTCTCAGATTGTTAAAGCCGGTACTTTTTAGCTGTACGCGTGGAGCCTATATACAGCCTATATATAATGGCACACAATAAAATAATTCAATACCACTCAATGCGACCTAATATGTTGTAAATGTCGTGGTTGACCTAATATGTGCAATACGTAAGTAAGTTGGCAGTGGAAACAGAAACAGTCCGGCAATTCAAACTATGGGTCTTAAGCGGCGAACCAGCTAAGATTCTTACACAAGACGACTAGCATGGGCGGGAGGGGATTCTGATTGAACAGGCCTCCGCACATCAATGGTGGTCGCATCTCTGTTGCAGGCCCCTTAATTTACCGGGTGTTTCGTGGACGGGAGTGTGATTCACGGAAAATTAACCCACTGAACTTTCGTCACAATCAAAGTTGAATAACTCATTTGCTCTCTGAATGAAACCCATATTATGACCGTCGAGTAGGCTAAGCCATCAGTTTTTCTTGTTGTAGTGAGAAGTTCGTACTGCACCTGTCAAATGTTCATGTAATTTTACTATGCTACCGTAAGTAATTACCCTAACAGCTTGAGGCTTACCCGAATACCAAGAAAACTTGGCAAACGCTAGTTGGAATGGTACCAAATACTCGACTAGGAACATCACAAGATTTAAAGCCATTATCTGTCTGTGAGAGTGCTTTCTATTACTATGACAAAGTCAACAGGTCGCTCATAAACAATACCGTATTTTATGTTGATAGTTATCAAGTCGAACAGAAAAAGGGTTCATGCATTTATTTTATATAAAGGGAAAAATTGCAAGAAAGTAGAAGGGAGAAAACGTTCCTTATAGGCCATTGAAACGTAACAAATTTGGCGTGGACATTCTGATCCAGATGCTCCCATGTCGTCGTTCCTCTAGCCACGCGCGGCTTGAGGAACCTTCGTATGCCTTATGTTCAGTGTCATTTCCTAAAGGTTCAACTATTCCGGGGAGGCCAAAGGGGAGCAGCAGCGAGTGCCCGTACTGCGAGTTATCGCATTGCAAGACGGTCTGGGGGTAAAGTCGTACCGTCATCTGCGATAGGAGTACAAACGCAGTAAGGCGTTTCCCCCAGGCGATCAGCATGTCCATATTTATGGAAGCAGCGATGCTGCCTTGCCCGAGGAAGAACGGGTTGGAAATGGTCGACCCTGAAAACCGCACACTCCGATCTCCCAACGGTTGACCGTGACCGCCGGCGCATTATTCAATACGATGGAGATACTTTTAAAACAAAGAGTCCAGTGCTGCTCAAAAGGCACTTGCTTTGCGCAGCTGCATTAGGAGTAAGACATTAATGCCTTACTCCCCGTGTCCTCGGGCCAGTCCGGCCCCCCGCAGCCAAGTGGGTCAGACTATTGGATTGAAACATTGGATCCCGGAAGGGTCCTTCAAGAAAACCCTAGCAACCGCTGCCTCACGGAGTCAAAGGCTATGGGCAGGGTCCCCGAACAAAACCCCACATCCTCTCACTGCCATGTGAGTCAGACTTTTGAGCCAAGGGCTCCATATGGGGTACCTCAACCAAAACCCCTCCTTCGGATTGGGCAACCAGGAAGTACCATTGGTCCTTGCAGCTCTTCGCTCACTGGACTTCTTCCACACCCCACCCACCGAACGATGCAGTGCGATCAACGCATCTGCCAATCCCCTAGCCCTTGTTTCGTGTCCACATCATTGCCCAGAAAAATAAACAAAAATAGTCACCTACTAACCGCAAGAGACCTTATCCACGTTGAAGCCTTTAATGTCCGCACTCTGTCAAATTGGGCAACGGGCATCTCTTGCTGAAACCTTGATTTCCATATCTATCGATGTATTTAGTGTCCCCGGAACACGCATACTAGACTCGACTTCGATTGTGCACATCAAGTCGCGTAGGACGAGCTCAGATGTTCCACATTTCCCTGTTCGGGTATCTGGTGATCCTCACGCAGTGGCTCATGGCATCTACGGTGTGGGAGTTGTACACAACCAAGATTAAAAGCGCCTTAGTGGACTGGATCCCAGTAAGCAGTCGTCTTTGTGTTGTACGGTCGTCTGGCTCAATTAGCATCAATGCAGGTCGATGCAGTAAACTGTGTTTATTTGTCGTATCAGCACGCGCCTCGACAGACTGCAGTTCTGAGGCAGAAGGACGGGTTTTACCAAGATCTGTCACGACTTCTTCGGTCAGCAAGAACGACGGATATAGTAATCCTGGCGGGTGATATAAATACCTTAGTTGGATGACTAAGTCCGGAAGAAACACAATTGGGTGGTAGATTTGGAGTCGATGCTCAGCGTACGGATAATGGGGAGTGACTGCTTCAGTTGTGTGCAGATCTTCGTCTGTTCTTGGCCAGTAAAAACTTCCAACACAAGCGCTCACATCGAGTTACTTGGAGGCCACCAACCGCAAGACAGCCATGGACTCATTTGGACCATGTGGCTATCAGTTACCGGTGGAGAGCCTCAATTAAGGATTGTCATTCCTTCTGGGGTACGCAACTTGACTCTGATCACGTTATTGTGCGAGCCAGGTCATCACTTCACTTTCCTTCCGCATCATGCGTTACAAAGCGGAGCAGTTCCGTTCATCCACTTTGACAAGTTTCAGTAGTTCAAGAGTAGCGAGCTGACCTGGCTAGAAAGCTACTGGAAACTCGCAGTCATGCGGATGACGAAGACTGCTTGGAGGTTGGATGGCGCTTACATGACATCAGTTTGTCTGTCAAAGGCAGAGTTTCCACTGCAATGTGATCCGTAGTGCATTATGGATCAGAGACGTGGCGTCTACGCGCACAAGACCTTCGAAAGGTGTCAGTGTTTGACCATAAGTGTCTCCGAACCATTGGTCGGGTCTGGTGGAAACATCGGATTAGTAGTGCTGAGGTATGCCGGATGGTCCTAGGAAGAAGGAATTCTCCCGCGATAGATGAATTACTCACGCCTAATAGTTTACGCTGGTTAGAACATGTACTCCGCATGCCAGAAGACCGTCTGCCTCTCAGAGCTCTTTTCATACAGCTCTGTTCTGAGTGGAAGCAACCGAGAGATGGACAGTCCATGACCGGACAATGAAGTATGAAGACACTAACCAGTAAACTGAGTCGGGTTGGCAACTGCCATCTCCCTGGTTGGGTACCTAGGGACTCAACTCACCAATGGTTAATGACACTCATCATCATTACCGACAGCATGATATCGGTTTTCAGCTCTGATGCTTCGCTGCCGTATAACAATGACCTATTTGAAAGCTTTATTTTGAAGAAAAGAATGAAAGTGGACGGGGAAGGGACTTAGTGCTAGCTTGATACAATCATTACGAGGTGCCCACACTTCCAGACGCTCATTCAGGCAACCTCCAATGAAATACTCATTGGATTGGAGAGGAACTAGTGATGAATGAATTGGGCCCCAATACGCCACAGCAATCTTTGTGACAGATTGGGCCATTTCCCCAACGCGTGGCTCTCATCCCCTCATTCTCCTTATACCCAGTGAACGAAGCTGTAGGAACTGGAGCCACTGTACTTCGGTACACAATTTTTAGCCGGAAAAACGAACTGAACTGGACCTTGACAAATTCCGAAGCAGGCCTATCCTACAGAAGTGAGCTATGGTACGGGCAGGAGTGAGATCGTTTTTTGCTGATCTGTTGTGTCTAGTAGTCATTTACACTCTGTGCATTTCAGCTATTATTACCCATGTCAGAGTCCTCTGAAGTCGTTGTCGTCAGCTCCGAAGAGGAAACCGAATCCAGACCTTCATTTAACGGTGACCATTGCAGCGACCAAGAGTTAGAAGATTCCGCCAGTCCTGCTAGTTCTATTAGTGTGGTTTCAGTGGATGATGATGGCTTGGAAGAATCGGATGACGGCGACTGTGAAATCGTTACTGTGGAAGACACTCGTGGAGAAGAGAAGTGGCGCGATGTCCATGGTAACTATATTATTATTCGTGATGTCCTCAGTTTGGCTATAGACTGTCGCAACTTTGTGCATCTGATAACGACCTGGAAAAGAGTAGGTGACCCTTGTTTTTGTTTTGCGTTGCTTTTAAGTCAACTCCCTTTAAGGATTGCCACCGCTCTTGTGAATGCTAACTCGGTCTCTCAAAATACTGCTGTTCTATATTCTTTTGGAATTCATTGTATCGAGTTCCGGTTCAACTGACACGTTATGAGTCAGTTATGAGTCTTGCACGGTTACCCATAAACTAGCTCTACGTTTGAAGCTGGTGGCTTTGGTTCGACAACACTTCTTCCTTCAGCTGTAGTCTACTCTATTTGCACCTTATAGTTTTTCTTTTTGTTGATTGAATGGACCGATATACTTCCATAATAGACCGACCCGAAAACAAACTACAAACGTTTATTGTTTATCCAGAGTAGCTGTACCATGCAACAAGGTTGCTGTAAGCTCACGCATTCTCCAACGACTTTCTGAAATCGATAAGAGTTTGGTGACAAAGATAGACTCATTTGAGTGAATGAAGCGTAGACATGTAGGCGCAGGTCAGACCTCAAAAGAATGCTACCATAGGCAACTAGTTCCCTCGGGCACCAAAGATGTCAAAGACGTTTGGCTCGAACAATATCCCAAGATGCCATTGTGGCTCATCTTTCTCGTTCTTACAACCGCTGAGATGGTGATCGACCATGGATGCTCGCGCAGGCGATGATTTTGAGTACCTCGATAATATCTATCTTCAGTGAAGTTTCTCTTAGTTGACCTCTTCTACTTTTCAGTTAGGATTTCATCCTATCAGTGAAGTCAGTCTGTGTTGAAAATCCGTCCCTACTTAGTCGGTTGAATATGAAGATTATCAAATCTAGCTTCTTTTAGAATAAGCACCAACCTGATTTTAACCAATGTACCTAGTTCTGCTCTTTCTGTCAATAATGTTGTTCTTATTACTACTACCCACTCTTTTGATTCATCGAAGTATAGCCAGCTTTTTATCACGTATTTTATGGAGAACTAGGAAAATGTAGTATCCATATTTAGGATGGAGTCTCTCACTCAGTATGTGGCACAACGAGTCAGCTCGCGCTTCTGTCCGAGGAGCTGCTCCCCACCACCTCAAGTCCTTGGTTTGGGATGCAGGTCTGTCGCGAATCAAACAATCTTGACTGTGCAACACAACGAACCCTCGCATCTATCTTGGCAAAATCAAAAATTCGCTATGCAACACCCATGACTTGAACAGCAACGCTTTCTTAGTCCGTCGCCTCTTATCCCCACCCTATCTGTTTTATTCCCCATTGAAACCCAAATATTCGAAGATGAATCCCATCTCCCACTACTCCTCATATCATCATTTCCATTCTAAAGGTGGAATTTATGTCTGTCTTTATTTCTGTCGCTTCCTCTGTGTTTTTAATTGTGTTTGAACTTGCCGTCCATCGACTCAACAAATAATAATGCGTGTGTCAGTCAGCTAACGACACTAACACAACTCACCCCCCCCCCGCCTACTGAGTATCAACTGTAGACACATCCTGCGATCCGACGTTGCTGCTGATCTCTGTATCCTTGACTGTTTCATTGTCCATAATTCTGACTGGCTAACTGTCACATTGCACACAGTCGCAACTGTCTGTGTGGCTGAATTTTTTGCAACCACCAACTCTATCTCAAGTTTATTGTTTTCCTATCCCGGTTCCAAACCGCGATTGTAACTCATCGTTGGCCCTAGACTTCGTCTCAGGAACTCATCTTTTATCATATTCATTTGACTTCTGTGTCAAAACTGACTGTTATGCTCAGTGCCATTACCTGCCCCCATTTATCCCCCTACGTCCGTAACGCTATGCTTTTTGGCGCTACTTGTCTACTGATTGGGGCGGCGTCCGACAAAACTGTGGTTCCCATCTCTGGGATCGCCGCAATACTTACGACCGTGTGATTTCCGTGAGAACCCGTCGAGTGACCTTGGTGACCGGTTATTACTATTAACCTGGACTGAATATATAAACGCATGCGTTGCCACTCATTCCTTCACCTGGGACCAATGTTATTCCACACAATTCCTTTGCAACTGTCACCAGCAAGCCTAAGGATAACCTCATCAGTCCCAGAGCCGGTCACCTGTACAGTACTCCTAACGGAGTTCGGTACATCTGGGCCCTTCCGGAAGCATTCACTGTGAATCTTTGCTCTCCATCCTTTTTTTTATTTCCTACTCATGCTGATTACGGAGAACTGAAATAATTACCCAAATTTTTTTCTACCATTTCCCCAACTTCCGTCCCAGTCTACCTAGCTTCAGTATATGTTAAAACAAATGAAATAATCGTTCAGCTGTATCAATGCCACCCGAAGGATGTACAAGGGCTAAGATACTACCAGGTTACCGAAGCCTAGACAGTAGCCATCGAGGTGCAGAGGTTGGGTTCGAATCACAGACCTTCGGTCAGTAGGTTCGCGCCTTAGCTACTAAGCTATCACGAACCTTATTTTTGCATCATTCATTTTCCGTGTCCACATATTTTTGCCTTTTGTTGGTTGTTTGATGTTTTTCATCTATTTGATGTCCATTCTTGTTACATGGCTTTTCTGACTGTGGGCCTTCCTTTCCCCGTAAACCACTGTGTTCAGTAATATTGGCAAGAAACAGCTACACTGGGAGTTTCTGCTTTTGCCGTCGCGTTTGAAGTTTTTCGGAAATTTTGATCTACCGGGGCAACCATAATGACACTACTTTTAAGTGTAAACGTTTTCTTGTTTCTACAAGAATAAATTACCATTAGCTATAATCCGTTCCCATCACGTTAGGAGGTACTTCCGATCATTGTGAAGCAATTGGGCTACTATTTTTTGGCACTCCTTTATCCTGTTGAATTTTTTCCACCCTTATCATCATGGAAATTATATTTTGGCGTTAGTGTATCGGTATTTCCCCCTTACTGTGGAGATAAAAAGATCATTCAGCTGGAACACCTTCTCGGTGTCTAGCTGCTATACCGTCCAAAGAAAGCACCAGAGCTGGGATACTGCCAGGTTGCCCAAACCAAGACAGGAGAAGTGGAGATGCAGAGGTCGGGTTCGAACCACGGACCTTCCGGTCGGAAAATTCGCGCTCTGACCACTGAGCCATCTCACTCGTGTGGATATAAATTCAACCAAGACAGCGTCTCTTACTTGCTTCCAACTCTTCATATTGAATTTATTAAAGTTCCAGTGATAAAATGCCCCCATCATTGAATATCACAAGAACAGCAGCCACCCGTGAGTTATACTGGGATGATTCAGGCGGTTGAACTACCTGCCTGTTGAATGTCTGTCACCACGTACTCAGTTGTCGGACGAATCCCTACAGGGTATAACTGGTTTGTCCGTTCCACTGAGACAGAGGCCGTCGTAATCAACGAGGATGATTGTTCATTCCATCAACTTTAGACTCACCATTTGCAATATTGGAATTATTCTTTTCGGGTTGATTAATGGTAGAAAAACAACGTTACTTGCTTGCTATCCCCCCCTACCCTTCGCGATTCTAAAAACTGGAAAAGGACTCAGCTGTTTTTTGTACACACATTGGCAGAAAACCACAGTATTTTATTTGACCAGGTTCAGCCAGTTCACAAAGGTCTGACAAAACACGTAGAACGGTGCGGTGCGGAAGCTTTGGCAATTCACGTACAGTTAGCCAGAGTCAGTCGAAACGATGATCAGTCCATATCCGCTGTGTAGTTAGGGCTCGTAAACACCAACCAATAGCGTGACTAGCTTACCTCAGCTTCAGCGCACGCACACGACTGTCACACCTTGACTAATTGATCAACCTCTTGAAGGTTGGCCACAAATCAGTGGGTACCAGTCAACCTTTCTTTCTTTTATCCTTTATGATTCCGATTATTTTTTCCCTGATGGGGGTTACCCATAGTGATCAAACTATTGGGTTAGTAAAAAAACTCCGCAACTAAATTTTCCACCACCAGTCAACCCAAAAATCTGTTCGATACCGTTCGTGCAGATATCCTAGAGTTCGTTCTTTTTGTTCCACTTTCTATATAATTCGGTTTCTCATTATGGTTTGTGATTGTCAAGTATCGTCATTCCTTGGCCTTTCTGCCCGTACAGGCCCGTTCAAGATGTTGAACGCTCTGCTTCAGGCTGGCCACACAGATCCTCGACTTTTACTCACACGAATGTTCGGAATGGACGATAAGTCGGTGCCGACCGAGACTAGTCAACAGTGGGGACTTTTGTTGTCCCTTCTAGCCGAGCCAACGCCTCGACCGAGGTTACCACATGTGAACACGTTGGAGAAAGTTGTGGAATTATTGCAATCGTCTCGGTTCATTCTGGTTGTCACTGGTGCCGGTATTTCCGTGTCATGTGGTATCCCGGACTTCCGGTCGCGTGATGGAATCTATGCACGACTAGCCAAAGATTACCCAGATTTATCCAGTCCCCAATCTATGTTCGACATGTCCTATTTCCTCCGAAATCCATTGCCCTTTTTCAAGTTTGCAAAGGTCGGTTCTTTTTCTACATTAGATGAAGGTGCTGTTCATAGCCAAGCTGTTTTCACTCTTTTCTTCATCGTGGGTTTCGTTTTGATGACCTTTCAGGAAATTTTTCCAGGACAATTTGCTCCATCCCTTACACATCGGTTTGTTGCTCTGCTGGAATCAAAAGGAACACTGTTACGCAACTACACGCAGAATATTGACACTTTGGAACAAGCTGCAGGTATTACACGCTTGATTCAGTGTCATGGTGAGTTGAACTAGAAGGCGAATGTTTTTTGTTTGTTTGGCAGCGAGGTGTATATTGAGTGAAGTGCAATTAAATTTACTGCATTATTCCTGAATATCTCAACTCTCTCCGAACGATCGATTTTAGAATTAGAATTATTCAGTCCATGAGGTGCCAGTTTTCATCTTTGTTTTCCCTTGCTCAAAAGTATTAGACTTGAGTTCTGATGGAAGACGTTTCCTGGGAATTCGGAGCCATTCTTTGGTGGAGACGTTGCAGTGAGAATGCCAAACTGTTTGTTTAACCAAGAACCATAAACATAATGCAGGTCATGAATGTTCACCTAACCAAGAGTAAGCACACTATAGCTCACAGAGACTTGTGAGCACCGCTCATCAGGTGAGTGTGCTTCGAAATTGTCACCTGGATGAATCGTGTGGTCTGACTGAATGAGGGCGTGCGTATATTTGTTGCTAATGTTTGGAAAGCGTTTATCGACCTAGATGGGGTATGGGTATCCAAGTATTCAGCGTTGCGACCCGTCACCTTATGGGCGCCTTCAATTGACTGCCGACTCTCGGCCTGAGTTGTTAGACACATGTGCTTTCATCAATAAACACGTTAACCATACCTTAGTGGATACTCTGACCTAAAAGAGGATCGCGGAGTGAGAGCGACTGTTTCCAAATGACCAGTTCCTCCAGGTATACCTCATAAAGAAGGCTGGGTAGCTCTCTCGTGGCTCTGAGACATTTAGATGCAGAAACCAACCAACCATGTGTGTGAATGTGAGTGAGCAAAGCACAATACTGGTACCGGTGATACCAAATGGTGAAAAAACGATAATAGCTTACGTGAACACGCCCAACGGAATCCTTCGAAGTGTCCGAGTTCTTAACACTAGGAGAATGAGAGAAACCCTATACCTTTGAGAATATTAGGCTAGTAATTTCTGAATGATTGTCGCTTCACAATGACTTCGGCATTTTTTTGAAAGCATTTGGACAAGTGCTTTCCATGGATTTACACAACGACTCCGAGTACTAAGGAGTAGTTGCCATAATAGCGGCCCAGGGTGAATTGCCGGGGTCAGGACTAACTAGGTAGGGGATGACGGCGAAATTTAATTGTAGCAAGAGTATGTTTATGAGCAAGATGATTAGAAAAACTGTGCATTAACTACTCTTATCACTTACCGAAAAATTGACTAAACTGTCATTATTTAATGGAGATTCTCTCCTGCAAGTTAAGCCAATCTATACAAAGGACTAGGGACTTAACCGTACTACTCAAATGGAGTCAACTATCAGACGAAGCAAGCGAGGAACTGGAATCTTCTTGGAAGCACGTCAGAAAAGGTCACTATGTGCAGCCTAGATGGTAGAGCTCACTCCAGAAACGATTAATGGATGGGAGCAGGAGAGACCGAGCTCAGGGGTCATGTGGACATGAAAAGACGCGTCAACCAATAGAACCGTGCAGTCGTAACTGGAGGTCAGCCGGCCAGTAGTATATTAGTATAGCATATTGGCATATTGGTGTATCACAACACGCACTCCACCACTCAGCTCATAACCACTAAAGCATTACTATGCTCCGCCTTCCAAAGCCGCATTGATGATGTCACCTTGATTAGTGTCTGGTGCAGCCAGCGAACCAACGATCAATAAATATTTGATTTCCCGACCTGTAGTTCGTTATTGTCCTACCAGTTTGTCCGCCGATCTTACTCTTTCGGGTTTATATTGGATGCACAGGCTCACCCCTAGCAGCACATCCAGCTCTACGCAAACCATTTCTCTTATCATGACTATGTGTAGGTGTCCCGCGGTTCAACCGTTTGACAGGCGAATCCGCATCGGATTCGAACCGGCCAGTTGCTTCTCGCTATCGACCTAATGAGGCTTTATTTGCATTTGACAACACACTAGGACTCATTCTTTGCTAGTTGTTTGCTGTTTACTAGAAAAGTAAACGTGAATCCATATAAGCACTTTCGGCACTTCATGGGTCTGCAATAGACTGACAATTCAGTATGTTGTGGGGGATTTGCATGTCTGGACTTCTAATGTTGACGTCTAGTGTCAGTTTTGAGCTACCATGGCAGGGCATGCCACTAGACCATAGGACTGAGGTCAACTGGCCGAAGCCAAATGCTGTCTGTCCTATAAATAATTGTTTTCAAGCAAAACCGTACTCCCTGTCACTAGAAGCCAAGCTAGCATCGACCGTTTTCCATGGTTAGTCAGTTTGTCATTCAGTTGGGGTGAGCGAGCCAGTGTGATTCATTTACCAGTCAGTGGATTGACAAATGCCAGGCGTATGCACGCCAAATATTCGCTCGCGGGGCTTTTCCATTCGACCTAAGACAAAGGTCAACAACCCCAAATATCAAATCAGTAGTCTAGGTTCGCCGTGGGCCCTTCGAGACAACTAAAGACACATACAGCACGCATCTGTCTTTCCTCTCTTCCTGTATATCCGTGAGCCCATTGACGAATCATACAGTACAGGTAACTTGGCCACGGGGGACGAACGATGGTTGCCTCTAAGTGGCTCTAGTCAAACTACTTCTTGCGCATGATCTCGATCTCTATTTGGGGATATTATGAAAATGGTTCTGAGGAAGATTGAGATACAGGCTGCGGCAATTCATTGCTTTATTCCTTGTAGAGCTGTTTTCTAGTTTGACATGACTGAAATGTTATATACTTCCTCCAAAGATGACAAATGAATGCAACATGCCAATTGTGACTCCGCTTGGGAGAACGATTTCTGTCCGTAGAGGACGTCTGATTTCACGACGGGAACTGCAGCTTTTCTCAAGTAGAATAAGAATCTGTTTGAGAGCACTTACATCATATTGAAAGTATCTCAGTCTTTTCTTCAAGTAGAACTGGTGAATGAATCTCTTAGTATCGAGTATTATCTTGAACAAGCTGGTTCTCTGTTAACCCGACACTCGAACAGGACGAGTTGTTTGGGCTACCAGGTGCTCCCCTACCTCTACCTGGGGTTTCCTCTCCTACGATCTAAGGAACTCAACACCGATTACCTGGCATTGATAGCTCCAGCCCTAGTTCACGAAGTCAATTCCCTGTTAATTTCTGTTGATACTGTATACTACCTGTGAAAAGCAGGAAAGCCCTTTGGGGCGCAGTTGTTTATTAGAAAACACCAGCTAAACAGTTACAAACTATCCGACAGGAGAGTAAACCTCTCATATGCACTCTGTTTAAAAAAAATGAATATCCGTCTTCTTCTTGCACGCGTCTTCTTGAACATTCCTGGATATTCATTGACTATCACGCAATTGTAAACGAATGCTGCAAAGCAGTTCCACAAAGTCCGTGCTAAACCCCACCTTCCAATAGGCGCGAAGTGGAGTTACGAGAAAACGTACTACTCGCATGCCTCATCAGTAGTATCCGCCGTTTCACGTGTAAGGTTGAGCCAGACTTGCCGATAGTCAACTGCCAGTATCGCCCCGTTTGATCGATGTTATGGTTATTTTTTACCCAACTGTAAGAGCTGATTGTTTCCTTCCCAGGCTCCTTCGCCACTGCCACCTGTACCTCCTGTAAATATCAAGTATCAGGTGACGAAATCAAAGAAACAGTGTTCACACAAACGATTCCTTACTGTCCCCGATGCCGTCCCTCAGACCGCACCACAAACGGGGGCTCTTCCAGTTCGAATTCTCCAAGAGGGGGCTCACTTGTGACGGGCTCAAACGGGATCCCAAAGCCCAGGAGAATCCAGCAAAAACCTAAAGGTCCATCGTTTGGTGTTCTAAAACCTGATATTGTATTCTTTGGCGAGGATTTATCAAGCGAATTTCATGACACACTCGCTGGTGATGTAGAAAAAGCTGATTTAGTTTTGGTCATTGGTTCATCGCTGAAGGTTCGACCAGTCGCACACATTCCAAGTGAGTGAACCTCGTGTTTCAATTCCTTTTCATTCAAGCTCATTTTTTACTTCTGTACTTGTCGCAACACTACTGCGAATATGACCGTGGCAACCAGTTTGTTTTACAGTGGTCCCAGTCGGAACGAATGTTTTCTGTTTTTATTGACAGCCCTTTCGTCGCATTTCGAGACGACCTTTCTTCACTTAAGGACCTATTGCAGGAACTATTTTGTCCTTTTATTTATTAGAAGAAAACTTGGGAATATGCAGTGTCCCCCCATAGAAACAGATACCATTGGAACCGAGTGAAGTCGTTCGATTCTTTGGGGCGCACAGTCTCTGTTGACTGAGATTCCTATGTACACCATAGCCATCTTAACGTTCACAAACACCAGATCGATAATCTGGATGCCTCAAGTTTTGTGCTGTTTTTTATCTCATCAGCTTTATATTTGTGGATTTAATTATACAGTTTCCTAGTTTTCTATCATGATTAAGATAAGAAACAAGTGTTAGAAAGGAGAGCTCAATAGCGTTAGTTTTGCGCTCCTACTTCGTCTTCATTATATTGGTTCTATACTACTTATTGCTAGATTCGATTCCGGAAGGCGTCCCCCAGATATTGATTAACCGGGAGCCTCTCACGAATCACGACTTCGATGTGGAGCTGCTAGGGGACTGTGATGTGATCGTGAACGAGTTGTGTCTTCAGCTAAATTGGAATCTTCCCGGTTCACCGTCGTCTCAGGCGCGAAAATTCATCCCGTTATGTGATTTGATGGCTGAACGAGCGAAAGGAGGAATGCAGACAAAACTGGGCTCCAACTCGCCCGTATGTATAAAACAGTCCAAAGCAAACGGTCTAAACGACGTTGACCAAACCCAAGAGCAGGATACCACTACTACTGCCGCTACGGCGCAATCGGCGCCAACTTCCAGCATAACTGACGCTAATGGGACCAGTCAATCAGGAAACGACAGATCCTGCCTTCTTGATGACAGACCTGACGATGTGGTCGAAGTTGAGGGATCAGACGATAGCGAATTAGATGAACTTTGGGATGTCGCCGCTTTTTTACCGCGTGAGTTTCACTACTTGTTGTTCCTTTTATATTTACACCTTTATGACCGTACCAGTTTTGAGGTCATATGCAGCTGCCATGATTTCCCTACGTGTGTTGGGTGTCGTAGAAATCCACCCCGAATGGTTAAAGAGAAGTCCTGCTTTCTGCATCCCTTCCATCGGGTTTTCATAGTCGTAGGCAACAGAGCTACAGTGTGAACTTCATCGCCCTGCTGCGTGCCCTTCTTAGGAATTATCTGATGTCGCAAATATGTTGTTTTCACTCACGGACTATCAGGTTACCGTGTCCACATTTTACCTCTTATTTATGGCGCCCGAATTCAAACCCTTAAATTTTAATATGAAACATCTCTAAACCTTAATAGCACCGGTCCAACTGTCTTGTGATTGGTTATGAGCAGTCGTATTCTTCATTACTTCTGTCTAGGGCAGTTACATTTTGGAAACTTTAATTTTGCAGAGAAAATCCTGCATTTTCGGGAGAACAGTCCCCTAACCCCATTTACGTATCCCCACTGTAGGTTCTGCAAACATTACTTGATTGGATTGGTTCTAGGACAGGTCCGTGGTTCCTTCAGGCTCGTAGTATTTTTGTTTATAAACACCACTTTTCTGGCATGCACGGAAACACATTCATCGTTCTAGAACGGTTTCTTGTTTAGTCTGTTTGGTTCAACTAATTCTCTGAAAATTCAAACCCGCCACGGGCGTGGTTCTACCAAACTTTCGAGTAGTCGGAAATGTTTTGCGTTTTCTGAGTAGTAGACTTTTACGCTAAGTAGTTACGCCCGTTCAGCTTGCATCAAGGAAATCGCATCATACCTGTAAACAATAATCATGTCAGATAAAACCAAAAATGTGCGGCTCCTCTACTAGGCTGAGGCGACAAGCAAATAAGGTATGACCTTGTCTGTTCCTCAAGATACATACAGGATTATTTCAAGTAAAACTTTTCAGAATATTATAGATGTCATTTGGTTCTTTACGGAACTTTCGCACCCAAGTTACTTGGACGATTAGATGATTCGGTGATTCGTCATCGCGTTACGCAAAAACGTGTTGGTATCTATTCCAGTGACTCAAGCCGGAGTACAACAGTTTGTTGCGCTTGTCACGGTATACTGAGCGCGGAGCAGTTACGCGTAAAGTTGTATGACCTACATCTCAAACTTCATGGCTCAGCCCCGGGTTCTTTTTTGGCTCGAGAATCTTACTACGTTTGTTTTGTAAGTAGGTAGTTTATACATAAAATCCCATTTCGCTCACATGCTGTGGAAATTTAGGGATACCCCCAAGAGTTTTAACTCTCTACTACTACTACTCTTGTTACACTGAGGGCTACTGTGCCATTTTTGATTCGTTCGCATTCGGACAAGTATCGGCTTGGCCTCACGTTAGAGCTAAACGATACAACTGCCCCCCCTCTGAAGAAACCACCTCAGGGGGTTTCCTATATAAAAAAACCCACCTGAGAGGACCATCTAAAAGTGTAGCGATCCATCGACAGAAAGACAGCTGTAGATTTTTCTTCAACTTTCCACAGCCATAGCCAGAAAAGCATTGGACTGCTGTTTCAGTCCAATTCAGTTCAGTTCGAAAACCGCTAACTGTGTACATATGAATGATAGTTCAGGCCGCGTCGGCTGTGGAGGCGGATGATGTAGGTAGAGAGGTTTGGTAATTAGTCAGCAGAAGCGTCGGCTTTTCGATCTTCCCAAACGTTCGGAGATCGTCACAAAGAAGCGTTAGTCGAGTTAGTGGAACACCGATTTCACGTTCAATAAGAAAACTATTGTCTGCGTGTGTGGTTGTGCTCGAGAAGTTGTTAGGAGGTAATGAGCTGTTCCATTCATCCACATCCTGGTTGATTCTCACGACTCTGCTTCTCCTGGTAAACCTGCATAGGTTGTTGCTTGTCAGCCACTTAAGTTCCGTGTTTGTTAGACTGATACTTCGACGATACTTCCGCACGTGCAGATCCAAAACCTTCGCCTTCCAAATGCTTTCCACGATTTTTGTCCGACTATATTTGGGCCTTTTCCGTCCTTAAACATGACATAAAGAGACGGTATTGATCTGATGGTTTTCAAGTGTTTGTTTCATGTTTGATTTCATTTATCATTGGGTTTAACCGATTCATATCCCGTTATGAGGCTGCTGAGGTGTTGCTTATTATACTGCCACATGGGGATAAGTCTTTCTTTGGGGTGTTTCGTCCTTCGAAGCAGATAACGGAACATGTAATGGATTATTAAGACGTATTTTCCTGTGATGTCTTCAACGACAGGCAGCTTTCCTGGTCTACTGTTGCAGTTAACGTGGGGCAGAATCTGGCTCTTTTGAATCCACGGCTACTCTTCGACTTCTTGAGCTTTCCTTAACCACCACTTCCCTTGACCGGTTTTGAGACTGCAGACCGTATGCCGTTTCAGAGACCTTCGTGCTGGATCTTACGGTCGATTGGTTGTCTCCTCTAGGGACACTTATTGCCGAGATCCAATTTGTACTGGGCGGCGGCTTCCGTTTCGAGACACGCACATTTAATAGATAGCGTTTGGATTTCAAACCAGTCTACATTCGGTCAACTGGTTTGTTTCGCATTCGAAAACTGTATGGACAAATTCTGCCTCCATATATTCTTGATGGCTTCGTCTTCCAGGTGGTGACTGTCCTACTGCTGTCACCTTGCTTACAGGGGGATGATTTAAGACATGGACATGAACCAAAACGCGACGTTTGTAGTCATCATGTTCCCAAAGGAGTGACAGTCTAACTCAAGATCGCCGTTTATGGCTAACTGCTATAAGATCGATCTGTGTGTTTGGTTGGTTACGATTGGGGGCAGCCAGGTAATCCGCTGCTCACATTTGGTTTGAAACTTTGTTATTGCGACAAATAGGTGGTGATCAGTGCAGGTAGCATGTTTTGGGGTTTTCTTGGAGGAATCCTGTCCGGAGCCATTGACCCAAAAGTCCGACTCATTTAGCTATTTCAGGGTTGCAGCACAATTGTGTGACCTGCAATGCTACTGTGGGTAGCAGGTGCTATTGGGCACCAAACTCTGTTCTTAAAAGCCTCTCGACTGTTGGACAGTCAGAGTGGGCGAGAGAAGACAGCTTCGCTGCTTCCATAGATATGGAAATGTTGGTCGTTTTAGGGAAACGCCTTGCTGTCTTCCCACTCTCATCGGAGAGGACAGTGTGAGTTTACTCTCAAACAGTTACACTTATAAGTACTCTCGGTTCGGTTTCTCGACTTTCTTTGCTTGTCTGTTCTCTTTTGGACTACTTGGAAAGATTACACCTTCAGGAACGAGGTCCCATGTATCCTGGGGATCATTGCAGCACTCAAGCCCGACTTTCATGTTAAGGTGGCAGCTTTTCTGGTCATGGATTGTCGAATAGTTTTCAGCAGCCTTGTGAGTAGTGTGTTACATCTAGACGGATTCCGCTATTATGGCCTTGCTATATTTTGTCTATTTGTGTACCCGCAATGATTCACCTGCTGACTTTACCAAACACCAGTTCTTTTTGGCAGAAAACGCTACTCATGAGGCTCATCAGGTTCTTCGCAAGTTATCAGCTAACTGAAATCCTTGACTATACACGCCACGCTTACTGTGCTGTAGAGCTACCAATTGCTTGGACTGACAGTTGCTCCACCACCAAGGTGCTAGAATGCAATAACTCTTGTTTGTCCCACAAGTTGTACTCCCATCTTAAATGTCCTCGCTGCAAGCAAGCCAAACTACAGCGCAGTGGGACAGTCAGAGCAACTTGGCCTCTGCACCACCTCATCTAAATGAGAAACAAATGCTCTCATTTTGTGAGGTATCCTATACTAAAACAGGCGTTGTCATACACTGGTGGCTTTACGCATGGCTGGCAACGCGCCTGTGCTTGTCAACCGGAGCACAACGACGTGGGGATGTCAGATTGCTCTTTCACTACCGTTTCAGCTGTTTATGGAAGTCAAAACTTAGAAAAATCAATTTCCCCGTGCCGCTTTGCGATTTGACTAGTTGTTGCAGTTGCAATCCGGGTGACTGACACTCGCATCTCGCCCTTACCCTAAACTCACCTCACCATGTCCCGCTACACAGTCTCAGAATTCCCGTTACCTTAACTTCATTCGTCCAAGTCCGGTGCAGCTGCGATTGCATGCTTGGAGTTGGCAGTGACCCGATCTTAAAAATCTCGTCCCGGAAAAGTTGTAGATAGGTGTTTGGTTGGATATATTCGCCCTATTGTTGAGTTTGGCTTCGACGTTTGAAGACAGGCCATTGTGTGCCAAGCCGTCTCTCAATTAAGGTATATAGCAGAAGCAGTAGAAATGGCACTACGGTAAGTCATTCACCCAGGCAGACAAATGTACAAGTGGTGGGTTTCAGGTCCAGATATCATGATGACTTTGCTTTCATAATGAAAATGCAGCTGCACACAGCATACACTTAATTAGTGCTTTTGGGTTTGCTAGAAAAGGCAATCCTACTTTTTGGCTGGACGGTCTTTTTCTGCAGAGGGTTTTCCGTCTGTTTTAATAGAAGAAAATTGGGGGATTGAAAAACCGTCCTTATGGGGGCCTGGTGCTTATATGTGCGGAAAGGATGACTGTACTAGAGCTTGTTATTGCACCAAAATCCTTATTGGACTTCTCAATTTTTCTTGCAGCTGACTCGTTCACTCGCATTCCCCCGAACCAGTATGTATTCCCCGGAGCAGAACTATTCATCTCTCAAACCGGGGTGTTGCCTGAAACTGAAAGTGAACAAATGGGTTCTCCCCATACTTCACCTGTCCCGGCGCATACACAGTTGAATGCCGGGACCCTGGTGATGACTCTGAGTGAGGAGCCCAGTACAACTCGTTTGTCTCATTTCTTGGAACAATTTCCTGGATCGTCTACAAAGAACCATCCAGCTCAATCAACAACTGGGGACCCCCATGCACTGGTTGTTCCGCGTTCACCTTTTGATTCATTTTGCGAAGGTAGGGAAGTACAGTCCCAAGATATCCCAAATAATAGACCCAGTCCTCATATTTCCAACGAGTCACCAAATGTGCCCAACTCGCCAATCCTCAATTTGGACGAAACACCCACCGCCGCTGTCTCCGACCTGGAAGCTGGTCCGGAAGTGAAACGTTCTCGGTTGGAGGTTCAGGACGTCTCATCATGCTTGTGAACCACCATTTGTACAGTCTGTCGATATTGCTCTGCCTCCTGACCTCACCCTCCCCGGAACAGCTCTGTTGCACCTTACTACCTGATTCTTCTATCATAAAGTCCTGCATTTTGAAGTTACACAATGATTTTTCGGCTTTCTACTGCGCTTTTCTGATTCTAGTCGGGTGAAATCAAGTTGAGCCAGTGATAACCTCATTCACTCCAACACGAGAGAGTAATCGCCTCAATGACTACAAATGTATGGAAAAGGTCTGTGTGTTAATGAAGGGGGTAAGAGCAGACAGTTCAAATACAAACATAAGTTTCCTAAACGAGGCCGCGGCAAACATTTTCACAATAATACAGAAAATATGTGACTTTCAGGCAAAACTGGGGACAAATTGGCTTCCGAACATAGTATGTTCGAAGAAATTATAGTTTAAGATAACGCAAATTAGATGGTTTATCTATGGGGTTTTGTGTTGGTTGCCTCGAGTAACTGGTGCGAAGCCGTGAAAGTTTACAGCTTCAAATGAAAAAGAAACGTGCGCTTGTGAATTAACTGAAAGTTTGAGCGTGAACTAGCCACACTTAGTCTGCAGTTTTGTGCAAAAGGATACCTTTTATTCGATCAGTTTCGTCAATATTTGCTGGAACACCGGAAACAGCCAAAATTCAAGAGTTCGGTAATTTCTAAGATTTCATATTTCCAGATGAACCTGTTAGTTAACTGAGTCACATGGAATCTATTTAAAGTGAATGACATTGTTAGTTTTTTGTCTCACGGATAAGTTAACTAGATGGGCACGGGACCGATTCTATAGAGTCAGCACCCCCAGGCGTGACTTCTGGGGCGTAGGTGCACTACCACCCAAAGTAAGCATAGACACAAACCACTAGGTTGTTCAAATCTGTCTTTCATGATGGGACGTTGCGAGATTTTTCATGAGATTTCTCGGTAGAACTTTTTCGGAATATTTAAGTTTCTCGGCAGACACCCAAATGTGACTCGAGATGAAGTTAAGTTTTACCAGATGATGTTCAAACTCTGGCACGGAGCCCGTAGTGTTGTGAACCCTTCCGTCAACACATCTTACTTTGGCATTGAGTCGTCTCGGCTATTTTGTTCAGATGCATTAAGTTTTCCATCAGATCGTAATAAGAATTTTACTAAGATAGCTTATGAAGAACAGAAACGTCCACGCATGGTGTTATGAAGCCTCAGGAAGAACATTGATAGATGTTCCCTGCCAACATTATTAGCAAGTGACCTTAATTCGAAAGTTTTGCACTGGGAGATTGCCAAATGTAAACACACATTAGAAACTTCTAGGGTACCAAGTTAATACGAAACTAATGCGAAAATTTCCAAATATCTTCATCCTATCAACCTTTCGAGTCCCACTAGGCCACTCAACAGAGTGGGTGCTGCTTGCTGCAAGTGGGAAACGGCGTTTTACAAAAGAAGCTGTCACAGGTGCTAAGTCGGATTAGGTATTTCGCTGCTCCAGATAATACGTCCACATTCGGACTTTCTGTCACGCATCGTAGTGATTGGCTGACGTTGGTTTATTTTCAAGCACTTCCACTTACTGAAACACGCTTGTCTGACTACTGCCAAGGATGACAATGCATTTTAGTGACGTAATTGCAAGCGGCAGTAATCAGTGAGTTCGGCTGCCCCATTAGGGTTGCATGCGAACTTATGTTTGCTTCCCGAGCCACAGAAACAACAACAAGCCAGCTGACAGTTGCTTTCCAAGTTTAGTCTAGGAGATGAATGGATTGATTACCTCAGAACATGTTTGGCCGATAATATAGGACAACATAAGTTAGAATCATTTTGAAGGACTGATGCGCCTATGATTTCAGGTGGGATAACGGCACTGGTCCAGTTCAAGTTATAGAACTATTCGCATGTACTTATTCCCTGTGCAAAATTTGTAGCTTTTATGGCAGTAGAAACTCTCGTCCTTCCCCTTAATAATGTACTCAGTATCATCCGCCGAAAAATCGAACTGTGGTCGTTGGTTTGTTTGCTAAACCGGAAATTTTGATCGCAAATGTTTCATCACTAACCGGGTTGACTTCGTCGGTGCGTTGTTAGCGTGCGGAATACTCAGGGAGACCCTATTGTCGAATTAACAGACGAAGAAACCGGAAACACCTTGGAGTCGCAGAGTGGAACCCAGCGAGGTCAAGGACGGAGATCACTTCAGCACCGACCAGTGGACGAGAACAAAAGAGGCCGAGTTCAAAGGCCACGTGCTCACCGAGCAATTATGACGCAGGACAGCAGACCAACCAATGGAACCATTTGGCCGAACAACTAATTGTGACTGAAGGTCGGCCCCGGCTAGCAGCATGTATATTAACACACACGCAATACTAATCCATGCCCAACCACTGACACCACGCTCCGCCCCTTGACAAGCCACTAATAACGTAAACTCGATGGGTGGTGAAACGCTTGCAATCAGATTGCACGGCTCAGCGAAAAAATCAAAGACCATCTACACTACCTGGGCTTCCAATATTCTCAAAAGCTATTCAAAGCGTGTCCATGGTACTTTCAATAGCTGCTCCCAGTACCCTCATTGTAATCTGGTGGAATGCCTAAATGTTTCACCTTATAATACACGTACACGGAGAAATTTCTCCCAGGTCCTGCTCACCGATCACGTCTAGGTTTCCACGATATTCTCGTTCTATAGATTCAAACTGAGGTGAGCTCACATCATTGATGACCATCATCTGCAGAAGTTGGGTTGATTTTGCTTCCACTTATTCAGTCGTCATTCTAGGTGTCGGGTAAACGATAAAAGGTTAACTGCGCCAGAAAATGCAGAACTTTAAACAGGTTATAGGCTTGATGACCAGAATAAGGCACTGACAATCCGCGTGACAAATCCACCGATAGGTTTTACGGTACCAAGAGCAGTGAAAAAACAAGAATGACGAAGTGAAAGTGAGTGAGTGTTACTTGCCCCAAACTAATTGAAAAAAAACAGCTGGAGACCAATGAAATAAGGAGTTGCCTGATAACGACTTACTGGAGTGAAATTTACCATGCATCGATCTTTGTAGTGGGGTGTGGAATTACGAAAACTTGTCAGTCTGGCAGGCGAGAAACTAATTTAGGATTAAGTACCTTCCTTTCTTTCGTTGTTGAGCGTGGTGCACAAGTACATGATACAATCATTCTGAGAAAGTTGCATCATCATCAACAGTATAAAATCACTTATCGGCGTGGATATTTCGCTGCCGTAAAATCATGATTAATTTGAAAGCTTAATTGTGAAGAAAGGAATAAAATTGGACGGGGAAAGGGAATGCGTGCTAGTTTACCACAATAATTCCGTGCGACACCCGAAGTCTCCCATACTAGGTAGGGCAATGGTTAGAGGTCTGACGAACGCAGTCTCCTGGTCCTCCAGGCTGGAGGCTCAAACATGTGTGGCGATTTGTTTTGTACAAATTGAAATGTACTTGCATTTCTCACCAAACAACGCTGCCTTGTGGACGATATTTCTGTCCAAAGGCTTTGTTTGAGGACCCTAATCGTCCTCCTTTCTAGGTGTGGGCAGACTGGCAGCATCCCAGTCCATGTACAACCTTGAATTACACACATACAAATAAACCCTGAGAAAGTTTGAAGTTGTCCCGCTACACAAGTTTGTGTACTAGTTAGTGATTGTATTGGAGTTGCGTAAAATTTACGCTCTAAATTTCGCCAGTCTGTTAAGCAGCTTCCGACACCTCCTTTTTCTGAAAACGTTTTACATTTGTTTTCGGTGGAATAGCATATCAGGCACGGAGCCGCCGCTATTTGTGGGGGCTCAAGACAGATGTGAACACCGGTCGTCCAGTTTCGATTCTACTATGTTACAAACTTGGTTTTCCAGATCTGAGACCTGGTAATACTAGGCGTGGAAGGTGGTGCATAAAGTTGCACACAATCATTATCTGTGCAAAAATATCAGCGGCAGTAAACGTATGTTGCTGGACTATTTGCCAATTCATCTTGCGAAAATTGACGGCTGACCTAGTCCAAGGTATTGATTCCTATATCTAATCACCAGAGGAGTAGGAAGAAACGTGGAACTCACAACAGTCCTATGTCAACCAAGTAACCTGAAGTGGAACATGACCACTGGTAACACTTCTCAAGCTCTTCATGTAGAAGGGGTAAAATGTGATCTTCTGGTGTATGCAAAAAGCTCGGTCGTGCGTCTTCGTTTTTGGCAGTCTTAAGCGTTCACCGGAGCGCCTTTCGGCCGCCAATCCTAATTGCGTCCGTGAAAAAGCACATGCGGTAACATCGCCGGGAAATTAAAAAACACCTATCTGCTCGCAAGTAGGTAGACCTACCAAACTGTGAAGAATTATATATTACATGACCATGTAAATATTCGGTAGAGAGGAGTCCGAGTCGGACCCACGGGTAGCCTCACCAGTGCGGCGTAGAATAGGTGAAATGAATGGTATCGTTTTGTAGTGTGGGAATATTTTGGGAATTCACTGGAAACAAGTATACGCTGAAATGCCAGGAATTTCGTCAGAACCACCCAAATGATGGTCCTTAATAAGGATGAAGCACATGTGTTTCTCGGGTTTGCAGTTCAGCTGTTGATTTCCCCCTGTTAATCAGTGAGGACCAGCGGTTATTTCCCTATTTGTTCTCACAACGCATTGGTAGCGTGATTTACGCCTGTTTACTAATGCGTCGGTTTTCTTCCTTGATGCCCGTTCCCCAAGTTCATACTTCCGCTAGGGGCTGCGTATTCTCCAGTTGATAATGTCGAGATTTTGCTGCCTGTCCATCTGCGCTCGCAATTTTGTATCAACTCTACCCATTTTGATTCTCTCCGACGGAGAAACGGGCCGACCCGGGATCGAAATCTGAACCCCCCGGGGGGTAGACGAGCACGGTATCCGCTAAGCCAACTCGTCTTCTCCGGCGACCCTATTTTTGTATTAGCTTTATATCGCACCTTACCCGATGGGCTTTGTTGAGGTTTTGTTTTAAACGGGCCTAAGCGTGCACTCCCATTTGACACGTGACATGAACTGATGCATCGCGCAGTCAGCCAAAGAATGCAGGTATATTTACTTTGCACCAAATTCACCCGAAACCCTCTGTCCAGACAGTTCTCTCACCTCTCCGACGTGCTGACTGTATTCTGCGCCGTTATTTCTATATACGACATATCTGCACAGTCTGACTGCGTGTATCCATATGTTTGTATGTTATTTGGTACGTCGAGAAAGAAGGGCAAACTCACCGTTCCTATTTCTGCCTCACGGACTGCGCTGTTGTTGAGTGCTCAACTCATTGGACCTCCTTTCGCTCTGTGAAACCCTTCAATTCCTTGGACACTGTTTTCTGCGTCTGCCTGATGTATTGGATATCCACCCACAGTCTCTCATGAACTTTTCGCCGTTAACATGTCGAACCAAGTTTGACGGACTTTTCAAGCGCGATTTTTGACCCCGTGCATTACAGTATGCATTACCACTTCATAGTGTAGAGTGTCGATGTATAGTGAATTATTCTGCAAATTATCTACATGGGTGATTTGTTTAAGTGAGCTAATATTCAAGGGTATTAATCGCCACCGGGTGTGAATGCTTTGTCTAAGGTAATACGATGCCGCGAACTGCGACAAAAGGTGAATCGCTTGCAGTGGACGGAAATTCCGGACAGTTCTGCAGCTGAAATAATTCACTGAACTTTCCAGAAACTACATGGCCTTTGTGGATGCAAAATATTCGGAGGTGCCACTCCTGCAAATAATGTTTGCTGCTTGTATCTGCTTGACTGGTGAAATACCGGAGTATGTGTTCAGGGATCTCGATAACTGCTATTCCGATTTAACATCGCGGAAGCCGCATTCATTTTTGCTGGATAAATCGTGCCAGGATGGAAGAACGCAAGGCTTGCAGATTCACGGATTCACGCAGTGGTACACAGGATTGTACTTCCTTCCCCCCGGTCGAACCCTTCTCTTGTGTGAGCCTACTGTTTACTGCGTCTACCTCAGACTGGATATGCATTGTAGCCCCTCATGAACCTTTTAACCCT
>SJOL01008131.1:745577-790811 GCA_004794785.1 Opisthorchis felineus | reverse complement strand
GTGTTCAGTGACTGCGTGTCCACGAGCATGACCTTACACTTTGTGGGTGCAAAGTGCATACCAAAGAACTTTGGTCAGTTCATCCAAAAACATCTGCGCCTTCTTTCCTCTTCGAAGACGAGAACGATGTCGTCTGCATATTCCAGATCAACAAGGTTTTCGTGAGAGGCTATTTGAACACCGGGGTTTTTCAAGACTTCCCAGCGTTCGTCTCATTATCTCATCGATCAGGAAACTAAATAAGAATGGAGAGATTGGGCACCCCTGACGGACACCGCTCTGTGTACGGAAGCTTTTGGAGAGCTCCCTGTATACTCTCACACGTGAGTATTGTCCTCCTTGCCTCCTTCAGAACCGAGCGCTTGATTTGACAGAAGGATGTGAGAGAGATTACCAAGAGTTTGCGCCGTTCACCATCCAGAATGGGGTCCCCATTGGCCCCCTGCGCTTAGCTGGAGATATTGCAAGAAATAGCAGTTAGTCGATATCAGTGGCGTTCGTGCTATCAGTCTCCAGATTGTCTGATTGAGCGCTTGAAGGCGTAGGTACCCCAGAATGTCTGCGGTAGGCTAATATCAGGTCCTTCCCTCATCCAATCCCTCCACAAATTTCACTTTCAGGCGTTTAATATAAGTAAACTTTGTGATTGTACGGCAGTAAAGTATTAATGTCAGCACTGATGTTGCCGTTTTTGATGGTGATGGTGACGTCCGATGGTGTTAGTACTTTTCGGCAGTTGTCTGGATGTATCATGAGCTCGAGATAGATCGGCGGTCAAGGCGCAAAACGACTGACTAGACTTGGGCAACCTGGTATCATCTCCGCCCTTGTGCTTCCTTCGAGTGGCAAGGCAACTGTACACCGAAAAGTCAACACATCTGAATGACCAATTTTATTGTCACATTATGGATGTATCCCAAGTTTAGACTTGTTGCTTTCGCTTCAGCTACTTTCCTATTCCGCGCCAGCTTTTGCATCCTGACCTCCAAGGTCCTAAGTCATTGTGGAGGATCGAATAGTGACCTTTTACATTTTAGTTAACCTGCAGTTTTGCAGGATATGATGTCAACTGTCTTTTAACAGAATATCCTCACAACAGTGACGACGTTTTCCGGGCAGGCTCCCATAGCGTGGTGGAGTGGTTTTTCTCATAGACATATTGCTTGCAATGTGATCAGTAAAGTCTCAATGCCAAACTAATGCGAGCTTTATCCACACCAATTCGTCTTGATAGTGTTGGTGTGTGTAGAACAATTGTCAGCTCCCATGTGATGAGTACTGGCTCGCGAGCAAGCTAACTACGAAAAGACCGACAGCGATCTGTCTAACGACAATTCTGAAATGGTAAATACCCTCTTGCCTGTCCATCATTCCTGCTGTTCATTGGTTCGAACCCTGATGTATGCACCAGTACGGCTGCTCATTGCTCGGTGAAACCTCATGAAACGTCTTCCTACACTTTGCTAGGGCTTTCTTCCCTCATGGTTGTGTGGCAGTTAAGCATCAATGTCTATTGCTGGGGTGTTGCTCTCAATGATGTTGACAATTACACAGGCTCATTCAGTCAAAACGAAATGAATGCAAACATTGACAACTGGTCTGTATTATTGCTGCAATGGTAAAGTTTCATCCCGGTTGGGGAACCTCATCTTTACATGTAATTTTGGCGGGTAAAAAACCGCCATCGACAGGCTGCACTGATGGGTTCGTGGGAACCCATAACGTACGATATCTCAGAGATCTCCTCGATATTGTTGGCATCATGGTGCCCACGTGGCGCCGAAGAGATACTGATTTTAAGTGTCACGTGTCTTGTTTACTGATTATTGCTAACACGGCTCATTTAGGTGAACACAGCTCGTAAAAACGAAACGAGCTTGAAATTGGCATCCGATGGACGCTAAGTTGAAATTTATTATATCCCTAGTGAATTTTTCTCTCACGGACTGGGGTAAGTCTGTGTCAGTCGGTATCGGATTGGCGTTCCTTCGATAAACCAGACCGGGTATGGACGTCCGCTTTATTTTTCGTTGCCGAGTGAAGCTCACCGCAGGCCCTGGACTTGTCGTCATGTCCTCCCCTCAATAAGCGACACCCATTGCGAAAACCAGCATGTCCCTGTGGGGGACTGTAGATATACCACCAATCAGTAGTCAGTATGTTTATCCCATGAGTGAGTACAAAAATATTAGAAGTGAATTCACAAATTTTTCAACCAGTCATGCGGTGACATTTGTTTATTATGGACTTTTTACTGTTTGCTACTTGGAATGCGTTATATTTGCGTTGTATTCAGTGACCAGTCCGTGTCAAATAGTCATGTACTTTCCGGAAACCTGCTAGTTCCACTTAGTGTTGGCTGCGCTCTTTTGTGCGCCTCCTTCAGCGTTCAACTCAAGGGTAGTAGATTGCATCGTTTGAAGAAGTCACCTTGGTTTCGTCAATATTGTACAGACCACCAAATAGGAGACTTCCAGTTAAATGAACGACAGCCTTTCTCTTCATTTTCACTGGATGACTCTGACCTTGCTATACAGTGGTTGATAGCAGCTATCATGACAGGCTACAAATCTTACAAGGCATTCATCGATGTCCTTAAAATGGGTTTATCTCGCACACTAGTCTTGATTAGGGGGCGAGATGGCTCAGTGGTTAGAGCGCGAATTTACTAACCGGAAGGTTCGTGGTTCGAGCCCGACCTCTGCCTCTCGACTTCTCCTGTCTAGGCTTGGGCAACCTGGCAGTATCTCAGCCTTCGTGCTTCCTTCGGGTGGCATGGCAGCTAGGCACCGAAAGGGTGTTGCAGCTGAACGACTATTAGTCCTGATCTGTAGATATACACTCGAATGCAGATGTCTAATTTCGGTCCAGTTGGCGGTCACTTGCGTCAACGTGCCCCGATGTGACCAACCGACAATATTGGCCCGAGACAAAATTACTCGGCCTGAGGCGTGAGTAGTGCGAGGCAGTCACTTAGAAATGTACCAGGCTGTCAATAGTCGCACCTTGCCAAAGACACTACCTGAATTACACCCTTGATTTTCAACCTACATCACCGTCAGTCGGCTTTTGAATTTTCGCTGCTCAAGTTTGATACAACGTCCCTAGTTTGGTTCGCCCATCTTGTCCACATCCGCTTCGGTGGAATGTCATATCTATGAAACTTCAGCTTTATGGGTGTTGTGTCTTGCTGACAGCGGTGCAACTTCTATGTCGGTCCTTGGCTTCCTGCTCCGCCCACCATGGTATATCAAAAGACACGGTAACTTGAGACAGCCCTTTGTGGAGACAAAGGAAGTTTATATCGACCGTATTCACAGGGTCATCACAGAATGTTCCACAAGGCCGCGCTAGAACCTTCGTGAGGGGCCGAGAAGCGCTGCGCTATGAATGCTCGATCCTGATTGGCTGACATTCTAGCCAATCAAGGTATGCCTTGGTTTGGTCCGTACCCGGCAAGTGACACATCCCGTCCAATCGACGTGATGCTCGGCTATTAAGTGATGCTGGCCTCCGGACAATGGGCGTGCACATTAGTCATTGTACTCAACTCACACGCATTTAAAATTTAAAACTTAGGTTTAAAAATCAGAACTGCTCTACTTGTTGCTGGAAGTGCAAAAGTTATGGAACTCGGAAGTCACCTGTCATGTTATAAGTTGCTTTCTACATTAAACTAAATATAGTTTAGCGGATTCCCCCCCCCCCCCAATTTTCCAGGCTTCTAGTATCTTGAAATCTGCTAATGTAGGATTGGTTTTCTAGCACTCTCTAACTCCCACAGTTACCTAGAAGCTCAGTCTTCTCAGCGTTGTTTTTATTCTTCTGTCGGTCCTCTTGCACCGCGGACACTGTACTCCGTTCATAACCGAGAGGTAGGAAGGCTGTGATAGGAAAACCCGAAACTGAATCGGCCGTCAAATTGAAAGGCGGGATATCTTCACGCCTTTCTCGAAAGAATCGACCTGATCGTCTTTACCTGTTACTGGAAACCCTATGTTGGATCCAAGGGACGATCGTACAATCACCTATTTGCAGGATTGCTTACCTCAAACTTATTTGCGAGGGGTTTCAGGTTAGCTGAGGTTCACAAGGATGCCAGGGAGCTACCCCGCTGTTTCCGTCCTACCCAAAAGCAATCCTCAGATATGTTGACTTTCCATGCTGTTCAAAGATTTAGCTACCTCGTTTTGTGCCGGCTTCTCTTTGGTCATCGGGCTTTATTTCTCCTGTATAATCTTTTGTGATAACGGCACACCAGCTCGGACTACTGGTTTCTAGTTATGAGCTCGAGATGACTCAGTGGTCAGAGCGCGAATTTACTGACCGGAAGGTCCATGGTTCGGACCCAACCCCTCCATCTGGACTGCTCCTGTTTGTCAACCATAGTAGACTTTTTGCACTGACCACACAACGCCTTCTTCCTCTCCCTCTTTCTCTACAATTCTTCAGGCGTAGACACTGCTCCTGCTACTTCTTCCGAGGTGACCAGTAGAAATCTGTTTACGGTTCTCACGGAAGTCCACGGACAACTCGTCCGCCGTGACCCACGTGGAATTTTCGCAAACCCGGTAACTGACGAAATCGCAGCCGGCTATTCTCAGGTCAGTTGATTCCCAATAAATCCGAATGGTGGTTCTTCACATATTGTACAAATTGAATTGAATAGAACTGAATTCTAGATGGAATTCCGAGTGGTTGATTCACTGGGCCGGGTTTCGGCGTTGATTATCTTTGTTTTGACATTCTCCTGCTTAGTTGTGTCGACCCGCTGCTCATCGTTATCGAATAAATCTTGCAGTGAGGTGTCAATAGCCAACGCTGTCAACTGACGACCGGACAATTGGCATTTCGACGACCCGGCTTCGAACTCTACATGAAGGACTTAAAATTACCTACACGACTATCGTAAACGAGAGATTCAACTGGATTCGGCTGAGTCTCTCGGTAAAACCAACTTAGTGTCCAAATGATTGTATTTAGCATATATTTTCTCTCTCTGTCATCCTCATGAGTACAAGTTGTTTCTCCTTGAAATTCGCCTTGATGTCTACTTGGAGTGGTTCTATGAGGATTTCGCACCATTCAAGTATAGTGCACACGCCAGTTAAAGTTTGTCTTTCTTCGCTCAATAGTTGGCAGATTTACGTTGCTTTCGATGGTGCAGTTATGTTCCTTCTAAGTCTGAAGTTTATTTGAGAAGCCGAAATGTTCAATGAGGGTACAATGTTGCATTACCAAAAATTTACCGGTATAATGTTGGGGCTAGTCGGGCACAAACCTAGGGTTTGTCTAGACTTAAACGCCCCCTTATTACGCAGCTCGAACGCCATCTCTTCCCCCTATCCACCTTGAGTAACCCTCTCTCGACAAAAATCCTGAGGGCAGCAGCTAACGTGCTTCTCTGAATGTGTATGTGATACTTAAGCAGGCTGAGCGCTCCTCTGTGGTGAGCCTGTTGTAAAATCTCTCGCTCGCCATCAAAACAACCGAATTCACATTCCTCGTCTGTGGTTCCATGAAGCCTCTATCACACCAGTGTACGTAGCCTTTGGTCTGTATCCCACTTTTTGGGAAAATTTCGTATCTTCTAGAGTCATGCTCTGCCTCGTCCCATCCGGATACCTCGCAAGACCAAATGCGGATAAAAGTCTATGGAAAAGCACATTTTTAGACACTGCCTGAATCGGGTTCGGCCACTTTACCGGAGTTTCTGTCCATTGTAATCAGTTTATTTACAAGGTCCGTACACGCGGACTGGGTGGAAACAGTCCGCTTTCCTACCAGACCGATTGCCACGCTCTCGCTGAAATCGAAAACACCAGCTTTTAGTCATTGAACTCTGTACCTGTTAGAACTTGTTAGAATATCTGGTAGTGTTGTGGGAGTGATCTGTTCCAGACGCTTCTGACGCTGTTGGATAGCCCATCGACCAGTCGTACGGTAGTCCGGAAGACAGATTCAGGTCTTTTCGTCAGTAGTTAGAGCGCGAATTTACTGACCGGAAGGTCCGTGGTTCAAACCCGACCTCTCCATCTCGACTTCTGTCTAGGCTCAGGTTCGTTGTACATTGGCTGAGCTTTTCAGGAGTCAGCTGAATTTTTGGAAGGCCGTCGTTGCGCGAGGACAGCACTGCGCAGTTGCTCCCGCGCAAAATGTAGTTGCTTGCATGTTTTCTTACTACACAACAAGAAAGGTTCATTATCCTGATCGTGTCAACTGTTACGTCTTCTTTCTGGTAAGCCTTCTATACATCAGTCTCCGGCGTTTATCCAGTGTTTTGTGCGTCCACGCGGCATCCATTTTTATTGAATACGTCTGCATTTTTATTCCCCCTCCAGACAATTTCACATCCCATGGATCTGGGCACCATCTACACTCGGTTACAATCGCGCGCATACTACCGTTCTGCCACCGATTACCTCGCCGATGTTACGCTAATGTGTGACAATGCCATGGTGTACAATGCTCCTAATACTGTCTATTTTGAACGTGCCAGGAAGGTGGGTTTCTTTCCGAAGTCGTTGTGCTACTCACGGGCAGAAGCTGTCTTCGATGCATCTGCTCGCCAAATCGAAGACCTTGTTTTACTACTACCCCCTGACTAATCTCTAGCTGGAACTCAGCGGCTAGGACGCGAGACTGCCCACCGGAAGGTTCCTCGTTCGAACCCAACTCTGGATTTTTTGTTACTCTTGTCTGGGTTTCGTTGACTCGCCACTTGTGCTTCCTTCGAGTTGCACGACAGCTATGCATCGAAAGAATTTCACTGCTGAACGACTATTACAATGGTTACTATTGTTGTCATTAGGATTCTCAACAGTGGTGGATATCACATCCAATAACCCTGTCCTCCATCTCTCCTAGTGTGGAACAAAACTTTGACATCATCACTGTTACTCATACTAAAGACCTAACTCCTGTTTCTTCCTATTCCATCGCACGTATGAAGCTACATTCCTTCTCGTAGAACGGCTGTGCTTACAGTGAGTGCTAGGTTTCCGACCTCTTTCAACACGACGCTCTGAGAGGAGGTTACGACTGAACGATTTTTGTCAGGGCGGTTGTTATCGCAAATTGCTCCCCAGGAAGCCAGTCACTAGCTCTTATCGCTGTCTAGCTTCCTATGTTTCCAGCTGCTGTCGATGTTCGTTACATCCTCAGCGGGACCTGTCTTGCAGTACCCGCCTGACCCACCCTTTTTATTTTTATTCAAACCAGTTGCTTCTGTTTTGTCGGAAGTTGTTGATGGCACCGTCGTTGCGAAAACTATGCATCCAACTTGGACTCAAAGACGAGCTCACCACAGCTGAAATGGGCGAATCGAGTCTTTCCGGTGAACTTCCCCAACATCATGGCAAACTGAACTCAATTTGTTGCCGACGGTTAAGTGGACAAGATGGCGGTGGGGCTTTGCGGAGTTCCCGACATGGACTTGCATCTCCAAAGAGGGATTGGTATCTGGTCCAGTCGGGTTCCAGTCAGCCGTCGTCGACGCATTCACGACTGACCATCATATCACGAGGTGGTAGCTCCAGAAGTCGTGGTAGTCATCGTCGCCATCATCTCGGATCCTCACATTCTCGCCCGTTTGTCCACAAGGAAGATTCAAAGAACCAGGTACACAAGAACTCACTGGTCACTGATCTCTAGTATTCATCTTTCTAGCGATCGGTCCAGAACGTTAGTTTACATGGTCGTTGGTTTGTTCGCTGAGCTACCAACATTCTCCTCTATAGCAAACGTTTGTTTACTTATACGTAAGAAATGAAAAAATAAACGACCGTTTCACATATATCTGCCTCATCCAGTAGTATATTCGCCCACAAAGGTTAGGTAAAAGCGAAACTGAGAAAATGGGACAACAGTAAGACTGAAATTTTCTTTCCATGTTGTAAATACAGTGCATTCCAGTTAATACCAAAACGACGATGTCGTCACACCTGGCGAAAATCAGCTTTTGAGCAGAAGCTGCTTTCAAGACCGTGGATGAAATTTCGTGACTTTCTGCGGCTTGTTTTTATAATACTGGTCGAATCGTGTAGCTGTTTACCCCACCTTTTCGTTTGGCACTGATTTCTTACCACGACGAATTGTGGTCAAACTTGACCACAGCTTCTATCGCGGATGAACGTAGCCAACGGCGCTGAGCCTCATGTGCGGAACTTTCGTAAGTAATCTGCCTTGCTGGACCGGCCAAATGACGCCAAGGCTAGTTGATAATCCATTCATCATCGGCAGCATGACATCAGTGTTCAACACAAATGCTTCGCTGCCGCACAACCATAACTTATTTGAAGGCCTTATTGTGAAGAAAAAATAAAGGTGGATGGGGAAGGGACTTAGCGCTAGCTTACCACAATCACGCCGGGATGTCTACACTTCGAAAAATTCATTCAGGCAATCTGGATAGATACTAACACCACAAACGCCACCGACCTCGATTGGCAGCCATGTCTTGCATCGTCTCCAACCATGCACAGTGGGGATCACGCGGTCCCCATCCATGAAGACGAGTTGCATTTACCTCACCCAGAATTTTCGTAATCTTTTTCACACACCCCAGCCAGGTCAAAGGTTGACTAACACTATACTTGCGCGGGATTGCTCAGTGGTTAGAGCGCTAATTTACTGACCGGAAGGTCCGTGGTTCGAATCGATCTCTGTATCTCGACTTCTCCTGTCTAGGCTTGGGCAACCTGGCAATATCCCAGCCCTCGTGCTTCTTTCGGGTGGCATGGCAGCTGGGCACCGAAAGGGTGCTACAGCTGAACGATCATTCTTATTATCGTACTTATAAAGTTTGTGAGCAAAGTACCCGATACGCATTGTCTTTTACATTGTTTAGTTAAGTCAGCTAAGATCCGCACCTTGTCCGAACACTACTCCTTCCTCGTGGAAACACATTTGGGGTGGGCTGCCGGGATTTCTCCTGGACTGTTGTTTTCTTGCAAGGAGTGATCAATGAAAAGTTAGGAGCGGTGTTTACGGGGCCGGCTTTCTTTGCTAGTAAACCTAGCATACCTGAGGTCGAAGGAGTCGTCTATAGGTAAGTGTGCACTATGAATCGACACGGGTCGACCGGGCCGTAACAAATAGCAGACAGTCCCGTAGGAAGCGAAAGTCTTGTTCCATCAGGTCATGTAAACCACTAAAAGGAACATACGATCAATGAAGGCGAATTGTAATAATTCAGAGTGCTGTAGATGACCGCAAGCAACAGTCACTCAGTAGTCACTATGCGAAATGAGGTAACGCAGTAATCGAAACAAAGAAAGCCGTATTCCAGAGAAGCATAACTGAAATGACCGCGGGAGGCCGCCTTTCACATCTTAAAACTGTTTCAGGTTCCATTCTGTACCTGGTTGTTCATTTGACAGTACTTTACTCTTTCCCTATACATAACCCTCACTGACTGAATTGAACCCAGTGCTCTTGTGACGTACCGTCGCCTTTTTTAATCTTTCATAATTTTATGCTTCTATCTAGGTTGACCATTGTTCAAGCAACACTAGTCTGCTATCGTCTGATGGATCTACTTTGGACGGTAAGTCTGTCTGCTTTTCACCCTCATTAGGCGCGAAATTACTGACCGGGACGTCGGTGGTTCGAACCCCACCCTGTCTAGGTTTGGGTGGCACGACAGCTAGGCACCGGAAAGGTGTTACAGCTAAACCATTATTATTATTATTATTACTGTTTTTGTTAACGTTTGAGAAACTCTTTGTGTGATCCAAGATGGCGGGATCGCTCAAGGGCGAGATGGCTCAAGTGGTTAGAGCGCGTATTTACTGACCGGAAGGTCCGTGGTTCGAACCCAACCTCTGCCTCTCGACTTCCCCTGTCTAGGCTTGGGCAACCTGGCAGTATCCCAGCTTTCGTGCTTCCCTTGGGTGGCATGGCAGCTAGGCACCGGAAGGGCGTTATAGCTGAACAATTTCTTTGTATGATCCGGCTTCTGCTGCGTTACAGAGGTTGAATAGAACACTGGTTGTGTGTGCTGTCTTACCAATCGTTGCTATTGTCATTAAACCGCCTCTATAGTCCTAATGTAAATGGCATTTCTTCTGTATTCTATCCACTGTCCTACTAGTCACCCTGGCTGTTTTTGTGCGTGCGCCTAGCAACAACCAAGTAACTCATCAAATGGACCGAACCGAGTGTGTTTGGAGCGAACAGAATTCCGCAACAACCAACAAGTGATGTGACAAAGTTGTAGACAACGTCCCCTTTCCTTGGTCCGCATTTCTTGTGGCTCCATACGCATTAGTTTCATTCTCTCACTCTTGATCAGAGCGGTGAGAGTTTTGAGCGGAATTCCTATGGCCGAACGAGATATCCCTTAGACACGACCAAGCTACACCAATTTTCCCAACCGAATTCGGGAGCATGTGTTCACAGGTCCGATCCGTACCTCAGTGCCCAACGTGGATCGGTATAGTCAGTGTAAACAGGATACGTGTGCTTCTGTGGTTTTGTAGGACATAATCCCTGAGTGAAATAGTTTCGTTAGCCAAGACAGGTCAAAGCGAGGAAGCAGTGGACCCGAGTTTCGGCCTTATTTGACCTCACCCGACATCCGACGTGCGAAGTGAACGTGCTACAACTACATCAGCGCAATAAGATACACCTGGTATAATATGTCTGAACAACCGAACATGTTCGCACTTTGAGGCCTATGATTGGTTTGCTCAATGGGTCGACTGCGGACCCAGTTACTGTCGTAATTGTGTCCGTCATTCGACCTGCCTATCAGAAACTAGCGGCCACGGACGCTCGAAATCTGTCGGGCTATTTGATCGTGAATACCTGCCAGGTTTGCTAAATTTACATCCACGTCACTCCCTTTCACCTGTTCAAATGCCATGATTCCGATGCGTTGTAGCGCGCTGGCCACGCTAATCAGATGGCCGGAGTCCGAGTCCTCGTCCAGTTAAGTACATGCACCGCTGGTGAACTCCAATTCCAGCGCTTTCCCCTTATGGTGCGAACTGACCAGAGCAATTGTGCCTGGACGGAAGTGTGGTTGTTCAAACGAGATTGATGTGGAAGCAAATGCAGCAGTCCAGTATCTACTCACTACACTATGGGTTACCCGGACGGCTTCCCACTCAGGTTAGCCCACACTTGTCCACGCATGAGTTTCGTTGAGGCCACCGTTGGAGTCGGATTTCAACTAGATGTTAACAAGGCACATTCTGTGCTAACTGGAGTTTCATTCCGAGAAGCTCAGAAGCTTTTTATTCCTTTGTAAGGATCGTCATCAGTGTTTGTGCCTCACCAGTCTCAACCAATATTCGAACCTGCGGTACACAGGTTTGCCGTTGAACGCTATAACGTTTGATCAACCCATATGTGATTAACTGACGTTTAGACAGAGTCTGGTGCCACACATCTTTCACGCACACAGTTCAATTCACATGGTTCTCTGTTAACTGGCTCATCGAGTGAGTCCTCTGATCTAAAGCTCTTGTGATTTGTGGGATTTTCTTTCTGATCACACTACTTATAGTTTGTGGGTAGCAAGAAGATTTTGAGGCCCCAGTTTTTATTTCATCTTGTGTGAGGTCAGTCTGCTGAAAGGCTCCGAATCTGTTGTAACCTTGTTTGAAATGTTCAACAGTTCATATCTCATGATACTGCCGGGCAATTCGATCCCGCTACCTTCCGGTTAGTTACTGAGTGTTTCATCAGTGATTAACGTAAACGTAGACAGATAGATGGGAGAACCACGTGACCTGTGGAATTTTTTCATGGTTTGTAGGTGGTGAAGAGATATCGAATATCAATTCCGTATAGGTTCCCGAGTTGACACCTTGACGCACTCTGCGACTGCAGCTTAGACCTTTTATCATTCATCACTGCGCCACCGCTGAGTTACATTCACCGTGGAATCTCTTACTAAACCTGTACATACTAGGAGATTCAGGTGACCAAGTCAGTCTCCTGCAAACTATATTTCGGTGGAGATTTTCACCATCCGCTTTGATCGACGGCATTCCCGCCACATTAAATGGGACGCTTCTCGGCAATCGAAAAGCGGTCCGTGTTAGGAGGCGGTCATCAGTTTGCAAACCTCAAAGACAGGATAGACTCTCTGGAATCCGACAAATACTTTGTTTTCGACTATGGCTGCTCCGCCAGTGGGCTCTGTCAAGCTAGTTATTCGGGTCGGCCGTAAGATATTATCCAGGCATGTCATTCGAAATACGCTAAATGCATGCCTACTAACCGACCTACTGGGACTGTGCAGTCCGCGCTAGTTTGGTCATCTTCCGTAACTATCGTTTAAGTGACTGTCCCAGCAAGCGTTGTTTACAAACGGAAAATTGTAGATTAACGATCAGTCACCTGCGAAAGGCTTCTCCACATTACTCAGCAACATTTATGTATATCTATCGGGCTGATGACCAGATGGCATTTTATTATGGTTCAATACTGTGCGGCAACGTAAACCAGTTACTCACAGGTATTACTCAGTGCCGCAAGCGCTGGCAATTACGTCACTTCGGGTCGTGTTTTCATTCTTTCCAATATGAACCTGATGCCAGCTTTTTCCCTGATTTCGTCTTAAAAATTCTACCATTTTGCTTCGTCTGTTTTCTAGATTCGTTCAGTCCTTCGAAAACCCCACCAGTGCATGTTACCCCGAGCACAGAAACGCCAGGTCCTTCACCTCGAAGACCTCGTGGACGTCCACGGAAAACACCCAGGGTTTTACCCACAATCTCGGCAGATGTTCAGTCACAAATACCTCCGTGCAGTTCCACAGTTTCATCAAACATTTCTTCACCTGATCAATCTTTCAGCCGGGTTACCCGACGTGCTTCCTTCTCACCCAATTCAACACACACCGACTCATCTCAAGTTGGACTGGATGATGCCGTAATTGAGGGTACTAATCTAACGCCAAGCAGCACACCTATTGCGTTTGAAAATACATCCATCTCCGTGACACCGTTCCCACCAGAACAACCACTCAGCTCACAATGTGAGTCGACGCCTGTATCTTCTAGCATGTCGCCCGTTATTCCCGCACAGGCCTCACCAACTTTACCAAGAATCCGGAGTTCATTAGAGCTTGGGGGTTCTTTAGTTGGAAGAAAACGTAAGAGGTCCGTGGAACCGACGTATTCGCTAAAGTTGGAAACCACAAAGAAGCGAAATGAGCTTTCTAGACCATATCCCTTGAAATCGGATGATTTCAGCATGGAGAGACCTCGGTCTCCTCGGCGCAAGCGAGGCACCAAAGATACCGAGGACGACACTGATTCGATCACTGATTCTAAGGCCTCAAGTCCAGCATCAGTTAACCCATCAGAGCCGACACCTGTGACGACTCGTAAATCATCTGTCGTACAAACGGAGGAGCCAGAAGATGAAACTCTTCTTCAAGCTAGACAAGCTGCTGCTCAAGCAGCTGACCGCTTACGCAGCAGATACGCCACTCTCTGTGGAGTGTCGGAGGATCAACATCATGAATCAGCTGCCCGGTTCGGTCCTCGTATCGTCTATCTGAATGTGAGTTTTTCTAGCGCTGGAACAGCCGAGTCATCAGTTATGGTATAGTCGTTCTTCCTCTGTTACCTAACAGTTGATCGGTCGAGGGTTAATTACATCACTATCTGATGGAGTCTCAAAGTAGTCCTTATCTTTTTCTCAATTAAACTCCATCATTTTTCGGCGAGGTTTATTTGGGAAGGCGAAGCTACGTTCAGATTTAATCACCCTGACTGTTACAGTTTGTAAACTTCTCCTGAGCCTCCGGCGCCGGGCGCGTTCTCGGTGTCACTCAGTGCTAAGATTATGAGGTTCTTTTGGCGGATATCCATCAGCTTCGGATTGCCTATACCAGTGTTCTCCATGTTTCGATTCAGGGGTGACATTGGAAGCATCACGAGACGAACAACCCCTTTGACCGATGCACCTGTTGTACTGTTACGAGTTTGTTTGTGCCATCGAAATTGGGTTTAGTAGGTTGAGAGTAGCTGACGCCGCTACCAAACGGCCAAGAATTTCGACAACTCTTCCGTGACGAGGCATTAGGCCTTCCGCAGGCTAGAATTGCACTCCGAAAAATAGGTTGAAGGATGGTGTTGACACTGCTGTTGCCGCGTTTCCGTGGATTTACATGCCTGGGACGGGTTCGTTCATCCACAGGATATAGCTACCAGTGCTCATAGAGGTGCTAATTCAGGACAACAACAAACCGGGCGTCTACCGTCTACTACCTACTATCTTGATAGCACTTCTTCAGATCCGCGATGATCAGATACTTTTTGTTTTGTGGGTTTTAGTCACTCGATTTTGTGAATAGGCTTCTCAATTTTCCGGGGCGAAATGAAAAGTGGGCTTAGGAATCCTAGCCAAAATGGGAAAACACGGCTTGAGACGCTGTCTGTCCATTTCGCATACAAACTTCGACTTCCAGGTTTCCTGGTCACCGAAGTTTCGTTCATCAGGAGAGCAAAGTTGATCTGCAAGCAGCTGAGAAAATACCATGTGTCGCTTCCGAAGTATCAGCCGGATGGACGAGGATGTTGGATCACTTTACCAGGGACAGCTATTTTTTCTCGTTTCGTTTATACTACTTCCGCTTCTTGGGTTCTGGCACTCAAATCCTATCGCGGTAAAACGAAATAGTCTTGTTACATTGTCATTGTATTCATTCTTGTTCCCATTCAACCTCACTTGCTTTTTTCTTTTCATTACTCAGCATGTCACTAATTATACTTTCGTGTTTCTTTCCCATTTCTTTTCCAGCATGATAAGCCAGGTGAAATCACGGCTACTGATTGTCCGAAGGCTCAGTCACGTGACTCAGCTTTGACAGAATCAAAACAGTTGGAAGCCATTGACCATCCTTCTGTCTTCAAGATCAATTACCCGTCAGCCTTTGTACGCTCGATGACCGGTGGGCTGAGTGATACTCGGGATTCGAAAACGAATAGCGGGCCGACGAAGACATTGGACGATATTCGTACCAAAGTTGCCGCGAACCCCCTCGTTGAACCACTCAGTGGTGGGTTTGATTTCTGTTGCGCTACCCTTGCTAATGCTGTGCCTGGAAAATTGATATCGTTATTTCTGTCCCTCTCTTTCTATATATGTGTAGTCGAGGAACAAGATGTTCTCAAACAATTGGACAAGCTCAAATATGGTCCTGATGAACCTCTCAGTGCGGCGATTCACGGGCCCTTGGCAATTTTCTCGTAAGTGTGGTTCAACAAATTGTGACCTTCGAATTAGGCAGGGCTTGTGATTAATCACCTTTAGGGACAGCAGCATCGTTGTTACCACTGATACTCCACAAAGTTTATTTAATTATACTTGAAGGCTCATAGTGAAGGGCAAAGAGGAATTTGGTGCTGGCACGTCTGCCAGTTCACCCAGCTTGTGACATTGAAAGAGCACACCAATCGCTGGTTTTCAAATGTCGCGTATACTAGGCTACAGTGCAGACCGTACTGTTTTCCAATGACGAAGCGCCGACCCTTCTATAATAATAGTATAATAGTATAGTATAATAGTAACACCCCTTCGGTTCTTAGCTTCTATGCCACCCGAAGGAAGCACGAGAGCCCAGGTACTGCCAGGTTGCCAAGACAGGAGCAGTCGAGATGCAGAGGTTGGGTTCGAATCACGGACCTTCAAGTCAGTAACCACTGAACTACCTCGAAATTTCCTATGAAGAGCTAAAAGCGTCTTCCGGTTTTCGACCACCAGCGTAGCCGATGTAGGCTGGCCCTAGCGATTTCATAACGACCCAGTAGTTTCCCGGTTCCGTTCCACCCAGATTGTATTATCGCCTACCGGGACACGCCCACCTCTTTCGGAATCTCCCAAGCTGCGAATTGGACAACTTGTGATTCGGCAATAAATTTATGAGTGAATACTCATCCAACTTTTATGTAGGTGTGTTCTCGTGACTCAGCATTTGGTTGAATTTGTCAATTGTAGGCGTACTGTCGGTTTCTACCCGGCTTCAGGTGAGCTAGCACCGAGTCCCCTTGTCCGTGACGACGATGATGTTGAATCTGTTTTCCATATCCATGTTTAATTAATCTCTCCCAAAGTCACTGCTTGGAGTTTTTGCGCTCGTTTTTCTCCACATTACATCATACTCAACCTCTACTACTGCGCAGCTCAAGCTCCCGTTTGACCTCTCTTTTTCCCTTATTGTTTTTTTCTGATAGTTCTGCCGAAATGGGCCGCTTCTCGGACGTGTATGGCTGTGACTTGACAGCCATCGAATACGCTTACTCGTTACTTCGGTTTGTTGAACCCATGGGTCGATGGGCTAGACGGTGGGCTGCCAAAAAGCTGGATGCCGCAACAGACGGAATGCATTCCCAATTGGCTTGTTACTGTCAATCCACTGCCCCAATACCGGACGCGTTAGCAACTGCCGATGACGACAACCCCAGAGACCCGAACAGCGATCCATCTTGCCCACCAGCCACTAGCTGGATGCAGTCCGTTCATTTGACAGTGAGTGCCTTGCAAATCCAGCTTTATTTGTGGTTTTCACCTTGACCAAATTCGTCGCTGGCCTGTCTTTGCGGGGGACCTGATCATAAGAGTGGCGGACAAAAAAGCTTGTGACGCATCCTCCACCCGTACTCCAAGTTGATCTCCATCGAAAGAATAGATTTTTGAACGGCAAAGACTCAAAGGGTGGAATGAACCCCATCATACCTAGTCCTTTGAAAAGAAACGCTTTTATTGGGTAAAGTTATCAGTACAGCCGTCCCCTTCTGAAGAAGCCATTCCTCAGCGCAAAGCTAATTTTGGTCAGCTCCCTTCCGCACCCCCCCCCCATACACACACAGAAGAGCTCAGAGATCTGGGCATTTCGGTGTTTCCGATAGTTCCCCGTTGAAAGTACAAAGACCTTCGCGGAGTATACGGACCGAAAAATATTGCTTTGCGTTTTTTGTTCTTTTTTCCGGTATGTGGTCGCGTGTGTAATGTGACGCTGAGATATGGACAGGATCATCTGGTTGCTGTTCTGGACACCCTGTTGCTTCCAGTTTCCTTTAGACCTTTTGGATAGCTTGACAACTTGATGTTGATTGGCTGGAAAGATTCAGTGCCATTTAACAGTTGTCCGCGCGGTCTCAGAAACGGATTCGTAGCACACTATCGAAAGATGCTGCGTGTGTTGGTTGAAAACAGAACACAGTCGCCCTGCATTATGAACACTTGATTACGGAATCCTGTGTGCACTAAAGGTCAAATACCACGGGGAACTCGCACTTCAAGTCACGTGATTACTGAACTGCGCAGATAGTTCTGCAATATGATAGGATGGTTAGAGCGTGTAACTGTGTACAATGAGCTAAGTCCATATGTTTAAACTTATATGGTTTGTTCGAACTGCCCGAGGAAATATAACTTGAACAAATCAGCCGTGACCACTCGAGTGTATGTGAAGTTCCGACCCAGGAATAAGCTTCAACTAGAAATCCACTCAAAACCGCCGAGAGGAAACATTGAAAATCTTGGGAGATCCACGATGCGAGTCACTGTTTTTTTGACTGGGAAAAATCGAAGTACTAATGGAAATTTAGACTGTATTTGTCATTTGTCGACTCGCATGGTGAGCCTGATCATCATCAAGCAGCGGACCTGGAGTCCGGATGTCACGTGTGTTCGAATCCGGCAAAGCACAGTCAACTGATGTTTCTTGTCCGCTACAGATACCACCAAAACTCACCTGGTGAATTCCCAGTAGGGGAGAAAGGCCTCGTATGTCGCTGGACACTTCGGTATCCAGCCTTACCTTCACCATGGGGCATGAGACATTTGGCAAACATTCTCCGAAAATCGTTTTTTTTCTTCTAAATTACTGAAGAATTTCCACCAGAATTCGATGGGTAGCGAGGTCACCGAAGCAAAGTCTATGAAAACTACTGAAATGACACTGACCGAAGCGGTTCAGAGCAAGTGCCTGCACGAAATTAGCTAGGAACCTATAAGTCTTTTAGCTTATGTTCAAGGAAATTATTCGGTTGGAATAGTACACTGTCAACATTAGGAAAATCAGTTTTCCCGAGTGAGTATCCCCGTTCTTCACCTTTTCCACAGCCTAGATCGCATCTCTACTGAGGTGTTTTCTAACCTCAGAGGAAGATAACTGTAACTCTCGTATTCACTCATCTCTGTGTATGTTCTATGGTCGCTTTCGGTATAAGTTGAAGAGTTTGCATGCGCAAGTTCTTTCTTGGAGATTACTTCAAACGGAAATATTGAATACTGTAGCGACTCAGTGCTTTAGTCTCATTGAAACATGCTAATTACGTCAAACTTAGTCAATCTAAGCTAAGAAGTTCAAATTCATCACCAGAGTGCACCTTACGAATCCGGGGGAGTGGGTAACTAGCATTCTTCGGTGCAAGGCGTGGATAGTAACATTGACTCACTGTGTGACTGATTGGCGTAACAAATAATTTGTATCGTTACAATATATAGCATAGGTGTAGTCCGCTGTTTTACAACTACGCCTTAGTCGAACGTTGTTTAGATATCAGCCGCGTGACCTTGTGAACGCTGTGGGATTATTGGCACTAGGTTTTTGACGGACCGCTTTATTTTCCCGTTCATAGGTATGATAAACATGCACAGAATGAGCAAGGATACGTACGTTCTTTCTTGTGTCACCGGCACTCGACAACTCTCCTTATATCGAAAAGTCGAGGTGTGATTTGACACTCACTTTGTAGCGACTGTCTACAGTGTTGTCACCCCGGAACATGTTGAACGACGTACTACTAGTCTTTCTCAGTTAGTAGGAAGAGACTTGAAACGTGACTGATCGAAAACCATCATCATGGTTCCTGAACTCAGGAATGCATCTTATCCGCACAATCGGTCAGACCCGTCTTCATAGGATTGCCCCCTGAGTTAACCTGTCAGTCGCGCTGGGTCACATCGTAACTTGAAACTGCACGTGAGATTTGGGTGTCAGCTGGGGATCGAATTCTGAAGGCCCTTTCTCAATAAGAACCTGTTTATTTCGCTGCATAGAAGCTCTTCATGCCTTCTTCATACTCTGACTACTGGTACATGAGAAACAGCTTTGTACTGCCGGTGACGTGCTGAACTGCTAGTTGATTTCTACCCACCTCTCGTTATTTCAGCTTGATTCACCTACACCACCATCTTCCCCGGAGCCGGTGAGCTTTCTTGCCGCGCTGGATGAAAAACCTGACCCATCCCTCCTCCAGCCATGTCCTACAGTTCTTGAAGTCAATCCTGAACATACATCAATGTTCAACGGCTTAGACGTCACTCAGCTTCCCCAGACTTCTTTCGTTTATCAAGTCCATGCTCCTCCCAGTGGCGAGATGACTGCAACAACGACGGCACCCATGTTGTTATCCTCAGACAGATGCACACAACATTCAGAAGCTCCAGCTTCGCAGTTCGGTGAGCTCAAGGCTGACAGTGCGAGAAAAACCCCTTCACACTCAACCCCATGTCTACTGACAACCGAATCTCCACTAGCCCAGCCTGAACCGCCTTTCATCCATAGCAATACGAGTGCCTCGATTCCTTACGATCCCAGCTCCACAAACTCAGAAACATCCAGTTCAAGTGCTCTCACTCCTCAGGCTGTTCCTGCATCCCGTATTATGAAACCAGAGACACATGAGGCAGGAGACAAACCTAGAATTGATTCCTCACAACACACCTCTGTGCTCAAGGCTGTCCTTAGTGTACCTGTGTCGGAGTTGAATCTCTTAGCTGACCGAGTCAACCACCACACTGTCAGTGTTTCTAGTGCAGTCGGTGGTCCACCGTACACGGCGCTTCCACAAACTAGTGAACACATTGCATCTATTTCTCCCCAAACATTGATCTCTCAGACGTGCAGTCAAACGCCACTTCCCCACGTACCCATATCTGACACGAAGGTGAAGCAGCCTGTCCAATCGACCAAGCTTCTTGCATCTCCCGCAGATTCTTGCCCGACGGAGCGAGAGAAGAGTGTTTTGGTTCCAGAACCGACAGTTTCTGAAACTGAGCCCACTGGAACGGTGGAAGATGTGTGCCTTGATGACATCCTAGGTGATGCGTTTGGAATCAGCACAGATAATTCTCCGCCTACAAAGACTGATGAACAGACACAATCAGTTGACCAAACTGACGCAGAACTGGACATGCTCGGATCAGTGGATGGAACAAAAGACGCTGTTCTGCACCCAGAAGAAGTAGACTTCCTTCATGACAGTTCTGATACTCAGTATGCTTCTCAACGTGCCCAACCTGTGGGACCAAATGGACTCTTGTCGTCATCTGATGACAATCGTGTGCACTCTCTTATATCCGACGAACCCAAGATCTCTGTGCCTGAATCACCAAGCTCGAACAGAAACACGGAGAATACCCGTTTTGATGACATTACCGGTGCTAAATCTGTCAGCCGCTCAAATACGCCTCCCATCGAGCAACTCATGGATGCAAACGAACAAAGGAAGTCAGCTGACGAGTGCTGTGTTCAGTCGATGCACTCATTTAGTTTGGAACTAAGGACTGAAGCTTCGTCTGGTGTCGACAATACCGCAATTGCTTCGCCCATTGAACTTCCAAACACTTCTGAAACCGAGCAACTTGCACGAACCGACGGAATACGTTGCGAAGTCGACTCAGCTTTAGCGCAGACAACTGTGCGCCCCTCGGATGAGAATGGAACTCTCTCACCCCAGTCGTACGCCTTGGAAACAGCAGAAACAGAGGATCAGTTTATTCATAACATTCTGTACGGCGTGTATACTGAAAATCCGAATGCATCTCAAACTGAGCTGCCTTTACAAACCGATGAGTTGTCCCGCCTAGATGATGAGTGTCTCGTCCACCCTCCCGTATTTTGCAACACTGACGCCACCGAATCCCCGTACACGACGAAGCCGACTACGCCTACTCTGGACTCTGGTAATGCTACTGGTATCGACCAGTTAGCCAGTGAATTAGTCGGTTCGCATATCGACCAATCACAGGAAACGGCTGAAGAGCCGCAATCAGCTGATGTCTCCCCATTATCTCCCGTTTGTCCTAACACCGCCCTTTCTCTGTCCAATGTTGAAAATGTAGGTGAAAACGAAGCTACTGGACTGGTTCCGCAATCAGGAACTTTAGAGACCGAATCGGAACGTGGTCACAATGCCTAAGCAGTTATGATGGGGCTTATTTCATGTAAATATGCATGTAATTTTTTTCTTTCGTTTATTATTTTCACTTGTTGGTAAATTAGCCTACTGTATCATTTGATTTACTCAATAACGTCTTCAATATAGTTGCACAGTTAAGGGACGATACTGTTAACTGGAGGGTCTATGGTTCAAACCCAATCCTGGCTTGGCTTTTCGGTTGTTTCTGTCATGACAACTTGGCTATCTCTCGGCCCTCGTGTTTCCTTATGGCGGCATGGCCTCTGTGCATGAAAGGATGTCACTGCCGAACAATTATTACTTATTAGTATTATTATTATTATTACTATAACGTTTTCGAGAACATCGAAAGCCCTACGCCGTCTATACTCGAAATTCCAATCCCTAGCAACTAAGTTTCGCGTAGCAGAACTCGAAGTGTGCCACTTGGAGTGATGGGGTAGTCAAGCTGCCCGGCACTCCTGTATGTCGGGGTCTGTGTCCATTCACGAGGAGGGAAGAGTGTTTTTACTACCCAGTGAATCGAAAACGGTGCAATTTCAATTCTATCCGGGCCATCCGATTTCCAACTTTCTCCACTTACCTGTTTCAACTCCGAACGTCCATACGCAATAATCCGTCCTATATAGTGAAAATTCACCGATGAGCCAGACCTTTATCGTGGGCTCCAGGACACATGAAACTACACCTGGCGACACAAACGACCATCCTGTTTTTCACTGTGACCGTGCTTCTAGTGGATGGGATGGATCTTCACAAAACGCCTTGCTCTACTCTCAATGGATGACATTTTGACCAAGGTTTGTAGTTTCACACTAGCCACAACCTAAGTGGTAGCCGCTGATCTGTTCGGCGAACGTGGTAATTCGCTTGCAAACGTCTCGTCACCGCTCGAAAGGGCATCATTAGTGCATATCGTCTTTCTAGGGTACGTTCTTAGAGTTAACATGGACAAACTTACCCATTTGTTGGTATCTGTCTGTCCCCATCAATTTTCGTGTGTCCTCGCAGAAAGGCTCATCAAGCGTCATAGTTTTTTCACAACCCACCTGGTGGTATTTCCGTTTTGTAAATCCTCGTGTCAGCTAAGAAAACTGTGTCGGTCGGTCACCAGCATTGTCTCACGTATTCCGTCTGAACCTTGAATATCGTATCATTCAGTATGCCGATAATCATTGAAAAACTACACCTCAACTTTTATCAGGTTTGCGGTGTATACACACAGTTTTCGACATGATAACACTGCCAGTTGTGATCAGCCACCGTAAAACCCATTCCATTCTCAACTTGGGGGCCTTTCTAAGTTCCTGTTGGGCTTATCGTTGAGACTCTTCGCCGGGCAAGAAACGTGGACCTGCAGGGACAAACTAACTCTCTACGGAAGAGATTGCTTGCCTTTTTCGCTGAGTGTCGTTTCTTTTTTCAGATTGCCAGACGGATGAATTCGGTTTGCTAGAATGCTGGTGCAGTGGTGCTACTTTAACGGATCCTCTCGATTTGAGGCTGAACTAGATCTTTCCTCTCATGGGATCTAAACTGAAGTAGGCCATATCACTACGTGTTCAGTCTATTAGGAGACAACCGTAAACTCCCTCATCAGGGGATATCCATCTGGAGGACCGGAATGGTCCTAACCCCGGAGGGTACCGTCTTATTGGGTCTTGTGTGTGCACATCCAATAACCTGGTGGTTATGTGGCAAGAATCCAGGCAATAGGACAATTCGCAGTGTATTCACACGCACAGACCAGCTCTTACACGAGATCGTCTGTGCCATCTGGATTAGAAACTGTGATGCAGTACGTGATCGCTCGTTCCCTGCGCGCAATTCCTCGACGAACCGATGCATCGGGCTGGGGAGTAGGATAGACGTTCCTGGATTCTCGAAGCCGATCTTTCTCATTTGCGGCTTGATGGAAAGCTCCCCCTTTCGGCCAGTCGTCGTGCACCGTCAGTGTTGAACGTTCTCAGGTGGTTTTATCCGAAAGCTAACGACCATTACGTGCTTCCAAATATCTCATATTTACTATCCACATTCTGGTTCCAGTGGGTCCTCATTCAAGGAAAGAACAGGTTTTTTCTCCTTTGCACCATCTCCGTTCACGTGAGCACTGGCCGAGATGAGGATGCCAATGCTCGCTCCCATCAGTTTCGTCATCGTTCATTTTTTTCAACAAATTACTGTATATCTGCCGGTCTTACCGCTGTGTGAGCACCCTAATAAACATAATATCAACGGAGGATTCGACCTCTAAGTGAAGCCAATCTATGCTGAAAAGCCTAGAAGCACTGTACAGCTGTTTCGTCCTTATTAGGAATCATCAGCAGTGCGCATCTTGCGAAACTCCACAGGGTCACAAACCCGCGACCCCCGGGCTAGCAGTTGGAACAATTAACCGTTCGACCACAAGCGACTGATCAGCATTGAGGTTAACTCACGCTTGGGCAGGGTATAGCAAAACCCATCCTTCAGACGAGAAAAACGTATCTCGGGGTTACGCTTATTGACCGGTTCCACGAGAGATAACCTCAGCAATGAAAGCCTCATTCATCTTGCGAAAATGTTCCTCCTCTGATTCACCTCCAGACCGACTGTATTGTAGGGGTTTTGCTACCATTCAACTGACATTTTATCCACGATTTCTTTCAAACATCCTTGCAGTTTCGTAAAATGCGCGCTGCTGTTGATTTCCAAAAAGGATGAAACAGCTGTAGAGTTCTTGTGGTCTCATTGACGAGACGAACCCTCGACTGAAAACGTACCAAATCTCCTTCCTTCCAATGCCAACAGTTCTATTTTCAACTGTATATGGTGTTGCCCATGCAAGTAATAGACACTAATTTAACGATGGACTAAGTTGTCATTCTGGCCTGCGTTGTTGCTACATGGCACAAAGAAGAAGACCATAAAACCGGTGTAACTTGGGTCGTCGAGAAACTAACGAGAAAATTCGCTTGCCTGGGCGCTATTTAAAACAGGGAAAGTTGAAATGAGATATTCTGTTTCGAGACAAGCCTAAGTAGCTCATAAATGGTTGGCGTCCATTATACGCTTGCACCAGCTCAAAACCATCACAAGGAATGGGAATGGTTCATGTGAATACAATGACATTCCGATTAGAAGGCTGTATATATCGCAATAACAAGGACATGTGTGATGACTACGTATGACCAGATGTGCCTGGCTATTCCGAGTCCTGCTTCGGACGAACTGACCAGATTCTGCGATCATGTGAACGATAAGCAAATCGGCCAGTTACATCGGCTAACTTATTAGAGGTTACAGGCTAGTTAAGGTGTACTACTCGTTTAATTGTTTTGACGTAGTGTGTGAAGCTGCCCGTAATTGATCCAAATAGACTTCGTTCGCCAAACAAGTTTAGTTTAAAACACGTTCACTCCAAGCTGACTTGTTGATGAGCTTGCAGTCCCTAACTTCTAGGAAATTCCTAAGAACGTCATAAATGAGTCACATTCAACAAACGCTTGTGCCAACTGAAAACGTATTGAAACTTCAATGTCTCAACACTGTTTATTAACATACTACTCTACACTGTCTGAAAAGCCTGTCGGTTATCAACACGAAATAAATACAACGCAATAATACAGAACAAACTTTTGGGGCATACACAGTGTTATCAGTGGCGTCACATAAAATCTTTGAATTTCATTCATTACCTCTCAACAGGAAACTGAAGGCGAAGTCACAAAATATCGAAGTACAATATTGGCGCACGACGGTACCTATTATGCCCTCGGAACAGACTACTTGCGTAAATTGCTTCTGGTGTTCGATTTGGATAGTAAGATCATCCATATTGGTGACGTTAGGCATGCTCAAGACCGAAACAGAGGCTTGCGATTGCCCAGAGATGGTTTTCTGTAGGCGATGCACAGCACACTGGCAGGATCACCGCCAGTTCCTCACCAACGTGAACTTCCTTCGTGATTACGAGTTTGTGGAATCAAGAAGAATGGGACAGTGTGTAACTATGTGGTCATTTGGTGTGAACTCCTGGCATAGAAGTAATCGCGCAATTGAATTAAGCCCAGATGCGTACGAAAATATCTAAATTTTCTGTAGCTATTTGGAGGAACAATGGAAAAGTACAATTAGCGAGCCTTCCGCGTTCTAACCCACACCGTTTGGCAAGGGGAATGAAATTGTGCTTCATCTCGTGTTGTATCCACGACACAATGAATAATGCTTTAGACTGCCATTAACGGCTCATTATTCCTTCTCACAAGAATGCGGACGAGTGTAGAGTAGAAGACTTGAGCAGAGCGTGAATGCGCAGGAACTACAAAACTAATCCCCCCTAGAGGCCCTGCCACATTACAGTTAGACAAATGTGTAAGCTTACGCTTAGGAAAAAGGACTTACAGAATGGTGTAGTGTAAGCAAAGGTCAGTTGGAACTTTGACCGAGGGCTTCTGTAACTGAGGGTAGAGCGGCGCCATATCCTGTCAAACTGGGGGCATGCCACCCTGATGTTCAGCAGCTGTTGGCCGGACGGTTGAGTGTTCAACCAGTAGCCGGATGGTTGAAGGTTCAGAATTATCTCAGCTTACGGAGCTGCGCCCTACCCATAAGGCCAATGAGGATGAATGAATTGTACCGCGTTTCTCGGCTCTTCAGCATAGATTAGCCTCGCCGGCGAGAAGAAATGTCAATTAAAAAATTACTCAATCTCCTGAAATCATCATCAGTCAAATGTTAAAGTTTGAAATTGCTATGGTGGTACGATCAGTTTACTGTCCAAAAGGTTGGGTAATACGTCACTTGACATGTCACACGCCTTATTGATCTGATAATATGGAAAAGTTCTTTCGCGGATAGTACGGGTAATATAAGAGGGGAACACATTCGGTGTGGAATAATCCAAGATTCGACGCAACTCAATCAATGGTATGATGTAGGTGCAAAATTAGGAGTTTAGGGTCACAAAGCATAAGTTTTCCTACTTTGACAGATGCTTACGTAACAAATCGAGACTGTCCAAGTTCGCGTGGAAAATCTGAAAAGTGCTCTAGTTTAAAGGTTATTTGAGTGAAGACGCCCCATTCTCTGTGAGAAAGCGCAGGATATCCAGCAAATCTCTACATAGCCTTCGTTGAACGGGAGAAAATCCTACGTCGTTACGCTCTATATCATTGAACAATGATGATCTGTGCCAAGAGCATGTCCTGAGTGCACTGAGTTCTTTTGGTGCGTCACATACTAGGCTACGCATTGTATCGCCGGCAGATCACCACTGGACGAGAAACGGATGCACAAGCAGGCTAGCGGAATACCTTGAGAAGGTAAATAGACAAAATAGGGTACCAGCCAACGTGTTTTATGACAAAGTAAGCTCTCACGGTTAGAATCAATGCCAATTATGAATGTTAACCCTGATAGAATTGGCATTTGAGAGCACAATGAGCAATCCAGACACATAGGATGATCGAGATACTGTCTGCGAGTAAAGGCAAGCATGGTCCATCTAGGTAGGCGAATTTTCCTCCACTAAAGCCCTTTTTTCACCCTGAAAAAAAACAAATCTGTCACCTCAAACAGAGGGTTGTCAACACAAAATAGTCCACACCTATTGAGTTTAAAGAACTTTCACACATGAAAGACCATATTTTCGAGTTATTAGTTGAACACGACAATCACAGTGGCATTTCAACTCCTGACGTTGTTACGGAGCTCTGCAAGTTATTTGACTAACTCTACAACATCCAATTAAGTAGACGCGATAGATGAGAGAACAATTGTCCAATGCCCGCCTAAGTATCCACTTTCCAAAATTCCAAGTTCGTTCTCCAAAAGAATTCCACAAGCATTTCTCGCGCCAGCCCGCATCTGATCTTCCCATTGCAGAAGAGGATGGCGTTTTTTTTCCACGTCATTTTCTGCTTGCACAGTTTAAGGGCTTGCTGTTATTTGAAAACAACGGCGGACCTTGGCTACACATGAAAAGTAAGTGGTGTTATAGACATAAAGTGCTCCTACCAGGCAAACTTTAACAAGAAACAGTGGGTTAGAAAGCGAGCCAGGTCTCATGAAAACGATTTCGCCGTCGAGTAAGAGCGGATGGACAGCGCAGAATCGAAAAATTTCCCTAAGCTTATGATAAGGTTGAGGGTTGAAACTGACTCGTGCCACGAAAATTGTGGATGAACTTCACGAATGAAATAGTTAATTAGATAGGTCAAAATATCTAAAATCGAACCAACCAACGACGTTACAAGCGGGTATTTAAGACAAAAGGAAATCAGCCGAGCGAATACGGTTTATATGATAAACCGGTAACAAGTAATTTGGCTTAAAAAAGACTGATCCGACATGAGCCCACCAATAAAGTTAAGCTCGAAAATAACAAAACGAATCATTGCAGGTAAGTATACATGTGGTACTCGTTTAGAACACAATACGAGAATAGCAATTTAGCAATTTTAGGAACTGATAATCTGTCTCAAACTTTGCTTCAAGCAAGTTTGCAGGCACTTCCTCTCAAATCGTTCCTGCAACGTTGATGCAAAGAGCCTTTGGTTGGAAAAATCTTGAACAAACATTGTATCGTTTTGTACCAGCCCCTCAGTCAATCACTTTAAATGGTTCAGATCATTCCACTCTGCAAACGTGGAATTGGTGACCCCGACGCATAAACATTTCAAACTTTTCTACTGCCTGCAGGCAAAATGGCCCGCGCTGTTCTTGTTCGCAGAATAGAAGCTGAAAGGTCCAACGAGCGCACTGAAATCTTGTCCGAAACGACTAAAGACATCAGTTATTGTAGGGCTGTTTAGTACTGAGAATAGACATAGGCATCAACCCCGTTTGTACCTTGTAACTCTGTTTTATCGTACCAACCGTGATAAATTAGCACTGGTTGAACCTGGCGGGTTTCGCAGCAGCTGTGGTGCAATATTTTGAAATATTGGCAGTTCGGGTGCCTCAGATCAGATAGCTGCTAGTCTGTCCAATGTGCATGGTGAGTTGTTTGCCGGAGCTATCTCGCGGCACCATCAGTTTAGGTCGACTGTTGGCTGGACGCTCTTCAGGCAGCTTATAGGATTACTCCTGTGATTTCTAATCCATCGTCAAAATGTTCGCACCCACGTGCGGTTGAGTAGCCATCCGCATCTAAGGCCGAATCGTCTGCCTTGTTTTACAATCGTATAGTCGATTCCGCAAGAGCCATCCGGCTAGAGGCTAGTGGAGTTTTAGGACGATGTGGCCGCTGTTTCCAAAGGGCTTTCTAAAACAAGCTCCTTCAGGTCACAGGGAGGTTAGGTTCCTCGTCCTGACGGACTCGCTGGCATGTTAGGAGGGAGTCTGATTTTAGATACATGCAAAATGGCATGATATTGCCTCAATCAACTCCAAAGCTGTACTCTGGGCCTTGAAGCCACTCGCAACCAGCAGTTGATCTAATGTACGGCAAGTCCTGAAAAAGTGCATGGTCCGCATTTGTAAAGGAAGACAGGCTACAGTAAACACACATGGGAACACAACTTGGATGCGCTTGAGATAGGACGTATGATGTGTACAGATATTCAGCCTGCTCTTTTGGGAGGCACTAGCCAATGATTGTGACTATCTCACCTCTTATGCTGCCGCCCCCTATCCATTCTACGACAATCGGGACTGTTCTGCTGGTGGTCTACCCCTGTATCTCCAGTGCCGAAGAAGCCATCAGTGGTTCCAAAAGCATCTCACCTTACCGTCCTAAAATCCAGCTTCTGCTACCTGTTTCGGACGTTAGAAATATGAGCGCACATTACCTATGTATCCTTATGCCATTTTTCTCTCATTCCTAATGGACCGATCTCGAGCATGAAACTGGACAACGTAGGTTGTTTTCCCCATTTTGGCAGAGCCCTCACTATCGGCATCCTTAGCCGGTCTTACATTTGCTGCAGTCTAAACTATGCAGCACGTGAATGCCAACAGCTGAATTCTGTTCAGCCTGTCCCGAACGTAGATGATGGGGCTGCACTATAGAAGGCAGACGCTAATGAGCTCCCACAGCCCTTTTTCCCGCAGAGTTGCATTTTCTGTTCTGTTTAAGTCCCAGGTAACTGGTGAGCCTCAGACGGTCCAAATGCCCTGGAAGGTCTAATTCGGTTCGCACTCAGTGAGCCTGACTTGATATCAGATAAATTTGGAGGAGGTCAGCCAGCTATAATCATGCTGGACGCCTGGAAGTTTTCGCGTATCCTCACAAAATGGAATACCTGCGAAATTCTTAGTGTAGTGCTGAACGGCGCGATCATAACTTTGAAAGCGCTTATCTGTCTGTGTAGATGAAGACATTTTGGCTGACATCTTCACCACAAAGAAACCACCAAATTGTTTCTGTTGAGGACTGTGATCGTGGGCCGCAACACTCCGGTGGTTTCTGGTGACGGCAATCGTAATAGAATTCTAGCGCACGGCGCCAAAATTGCGTTCAGCACATCAAACTACTTTCATCTGCACTTAAGTATGTCAACGCCAGAACCAGTCATTTTTTTATACAGTAATACTTCTACGTGTAACCATAAAACCGAGTTTGTAGCGGTGACAGCGTACATAGATTTTCAAAGTAGCGGTCATGAGAATCATGCTGTATCCCCGGTTCTCCCATACAGGGCAGAACCCAATGCTTCCAAGCTTTTGCGAACCATCTGGCAGCCGGTCGTAAAATTTGAGTTATCAGCAATTAAATGATGCGGACTGGGGTCACAAGTTCACACTGATTAGTCGCCATGAAACTCGTTATTTTAGTTTCACGCATTCTTTGACTAAACAAAGTGCTTTTCCGATGAAACGCCGCCTCTATCACTGATGCGTATTGCGTCGAAAACATTGTGACATCATCTGTTCAATGAACACTTAGGTGTAGTCTACTTCTACTCAGTGTGAATATCAGGGTGCCTGATTATATCGCGGGAGGATTCGCCCGAAATGGCCTTTCAGCCAAGCGAAACTGCCGTTTTAATGTTTTGCAAATTTCCTATAGTCTGTCTCTATTTCCTAAAGTCTCTCTTCCACACAAACTTCCAACGAACCCGCTGTTCTTTATTTTATCCCATTTTCTTCCACTCCACTCTTGTAATTTTCGTGATATTATGGTATTAATTTTCATATGTTTTTCTCACGCTTACCAAACCCAACACTTTCTAATATCGTCCTGGACGGCGTGCATTGTGATTAGACTGAAACATCTGATAAGCTCTCATTCAATTCCCCGACGTCTTACCACTTTGTTTGCTTACTTGTCCGCAGATCTCGGATCCCAACGCGACCATTCCACAGTGTCACATCCGAAGACTTCTTAGTGTTATGTCGCCGGTCTACTGCTGTGTAACTATCAACTGTATTTGATTTGCCGCCAAAGTTCTCTGTCTAACCTGAGTACAGAATTGACAAACCATTTTGTAGTCTGCTGTCAGACAGGCTTCTCAGGCCTCTCAGAAAGACAAAAAGACGACTTTCACATATTTAATCGTCTCTGCTGTATCTTCATTCCTTATGACCTAAGAACTGGAATCATTGTTTTCCAAGTTCTCATCACCAAATTTACTCTGTCAGCATATATAAAATCAACTGGATGCACCTCATAAGTGTGATTCCAAGATGCCGAATTCACTTGAAGACAGATCATAGGTTTGGCTGAGCCGGTTAGACTAATGCGGTGAAATCCGTGCTTGGATGTGTTCTAAGCGGTCTGCAAGCGGCCAAATTAGTAAGTGTAGGACATGTTGCTTCGAGTGCGGTCCATACGCAAAGAGCTTGCGGGATTCTTCGGTATAGAATTGAAGAACCACCCTGCGTGAAGCTCGATAAAAAATATTATTCGTTTATAAAATAGCGATGGTATGGGTATTTCTGTAACAAGAATAATTTGTGAAAACTGCGATAGCCTACAGTGCACTCGTTGGCGCAGCAGCCTCTGGGCGAAAGCTTGCCGTATACTCGTCCCCATCCACAGGATCCCGCAAACCCTGCACTCCTAAGGGATATAAATTTGGAAGGAACACCTGTGACTGCCAGACACCACCATCAAAGATTCTGACGATCAATACGGTCAAAAGCGGATTACAGATTCAGAAAAACGGCTAACGTGAAAAGATTCAAAAAGAGGCGCTCTTCAGGAACTTATTCCAACGTAAATTATAGTCGATAAATCCTAAGTCATGGCGAAACCCAGCTTCGTCGTGACGAACATGTCTCTCACGATAATCAATCAGCCTGCGCGAAATAATGCTGGAGAGCACCTTGAACGCCACAGCAATCAAGCTGATGACACGATGGTTTTCAAATGACGTTGTCCGACCAATTTGGAAGATTGCGATGACGGTTGGGGAACTCTATTCCACTGATATTCTGTTGTTGTTCCAAATGTCTGAAGTATGGTCGTGAGACTGTTGACTTGGACCTCGCCATCTTCTTCGAAGAGTGTAAGATGCAGAACATCCCCGTCAAATGTTTTGTAATATTGAGGGGTTGATTCCTCACGCTAGATTTCTGTTGTTGACGGTGGGTTGGCATCAATGTTTTATTCAGACATGCTGGGTTCTTCCCGAAGTTGCGTTGGAGCGTACCAGCTGACCTGCTCCCTGAAGTGTTCAACCCGTTGCTCAGGACCAATTCGTTAATTTCGCACATTGTTTCACTGACTGTTGGTCATCTTTTGGCCGGTTGATCAAGTCAGGCGAAGTAGGGTGCAGCCGTTGCCGCACCCAAGTGTATCGAAGAATTCGATGCTCCAATAGGTGAGGATGCGCGAAGACTTCCAGGCGTCCAGGATGGATATCCCTGGTTGACCACCTCTAAGTTTATCCGCTATGAAGTCTGGAACGTAAGACTCACTAAAAACAAACCAAATTAGGCCTTCCAGGATGACAAGACATCTGGGCCCTTTGAGGTTCAGTAGCTACCTGCGACTCTCCACACATCACATCTTATCTGACGCAAAATCCAGCTACGTTCTCTTGCGTGTTTACTGTAAACTGTAAACTGTACCACACACTCTCTAGATTGGCTGCTGGCTGCGAGTGGCTCCAATGCTCGGATTATGACTTTGGAGGAAAGTGAGCCTACATCATGCCATGTTGCATGTATGCCTAGAAAAGCATAAAAATTCATATCCTCTCCCAGCCTGCCAGCGAGCCAGCCAGGACGAGGAAAGTGGCCTCCCTTCGACCTGGAGGAACTTGTTGTAGAACACCATTTGAAAGCAGTGGCCCCGTCGTCCTAAGTCTATGAGTGTCACTGGGGCTGATGAGTCCTCCGGAATTGAGTGTTGGATTTTAAATCAAGGCAGACTAGTTGGCGTTAGATAAGGACGGTTGCTCAACCACAGGTGGGTTCAAACATATCGTCACGGAGTAAAAATCATGGGATCAATTCTGTGGGCTACCTAGAAAGCGTACAGCATAACGGCTGATCTAAACGATACGTTTGATGGACGCTTATGACTCCGTGGCTCTAATGTTGCCGCACGATTGATGACGAAACTGCTTCAAGCCATGCTCGGCGAAGAGGCCAAACACCACGCGGTCTAAAAGCAATTAACGTACCCGAGCCACCATTATTTCGATATATTGCTTTTGTTCGATTTTCTTAACGTTTTTGCTCTGGAAAACATTTTGACAAGTATATTGGCGGTACCGGCGTAACATATTTTGAACGTCAAAGCTTTCTGTCGCTCGCCCTCATTCTTTATGCGGATTTATTTTGGAAGCCAAATCAAATGCAGCTGATTGGGATTCGTTTCTCTTGTTGCATGGATTGTCATGGTATAAATAAAAATTCGAAGTCGCGCGCTGCTGCCAAGCACTAACATCTACCAACAAGCCACGGAGACCATCGAAACCGTTACGGCATTGATGTGACTGTTTAGTGACGCCTTTGTATAAATGAGGAGCCACACTTCATCTTCCCAACGTCGCCCTCCCCCCCCCCCAGTATTTACGACTCCCTCACTGTTTCCTGCTAAACTATTTCGGGTAAAATGTGCTGTCCTCTTGACGCTCCATTACACACATCAGCCCATCAATCTACTACTGAGGGCTCTCTGTTGGCCGACTAAATTCACTTTCGTGTTTGACAATAGTTGTTTCAGAGGACACTTATTTCCCCGTTGAATTGAGGTCATAAAAGTGTTAGACTCATCATTTTTGCGTGCACTATACGCGTACCCCATGTACTTACTGCAATTATCCGTCTTCTGTTGTTTGAGAGCTTCACTCCATTCGAAGAGTAATGTCGAGTTCGTCCTTTTTCGGCCAGACTGCGCGTTTCTCAGCGGTTATTTCGAAATGTTCCTAAGGATATTTTTTAGTTAAGTCGTTGCGGATCTCCAGCAAGTGTATTTTTTGGTGTCCGGTACGTCCTTTGACTCACTGCTTGTTTGGTCTGTCTGTTTCGGAGTTACTGATCTATCATATAGACCGCTTCCATCATCGTTGATCGGTACGATTTTGGACAGTTTTTACCGCCCTCACTAACTATTACAGTGTCAAAGTTTTTACACGATTTTCGTGGCATGAACAGGTTTCTGCCTCAATGTGATCATAAGTTTAGAGATATTTTTTAGCTTCTATGTTGCCCGTCCGCTCCCACTCGAAGGTGGGAGCATTAAAATGAGACCAGACTCGTTTTCCAAATCATTATTTCTTATTAAAGTTTTCCTGGTAGCAATACTTTATGTATGGACGATCGTTTACATTTATACATCTTTCGCATCTTGGCGACTTGTATGGCCTAGGTTTGTTGTTTTCAGATGAGAACAAATTCTCAAACTGTGCCGTTGGCAACAGCAGTCGCAAAATGTGGCTCCAATTCTTTCGGCGAGGAACCTCACTTGTCGGAAACTGGATAAAGAGGCGAACGTTAGACAATTCTTCTCGCAATTGCGCTCAGCAGATTGGCGCTTGGATTGCGCATTGTGCTTTCAACATTGGATGCAACCGAAACTTGTAAGAAGTTCATTACCATTTCCATCAGGGTGACCGATGAGAATTGGCCTCCCTTCCCACAAGCAGGGCGTTCTGCGCAAACACATTTGTCGACCTTTTCCGGGAATTACGTTATCTTGATTATGAATCAGCTTTCTGTCCAGTAATGATCTGCGAGCGACACAATGCATAGCTCGATATGTAGCGTCGATTTTAAAACAGGCCTCAGGGTACCCAGGACATGCTCTCGAGACTGATCACTGTTGTTTATTGGTTTGATGTAGGATTTGTGCCTGGTGAAGTAAGGCTATGCAGCAAGTTGTCGGGTACCCCGCTCGTCCTCACAGGTGATGAGGTTCTTCACTCCCAAAATCCTCCAAATTGAATCCATTTTCAGGGACAGTCTCTACTTGTTACGTAAACCTCTGCTTTGTGACTTTAAACTACTGATTTCGCGCCCACCTCATAGCCTTGGCTTGAAGTGTGTCGAATCGTGGATCAATCCACACCGGACATATTCCCCTGTAATATTACCCAGACTGCCCTTATTCCACGGTAAAATGGTTCGCCAAATTTCCACCACATCATACATAGAATTATTAGAAATTTCAAATGAATTGGCTTGAATAGATTGCCACATCCAGTACTGTTCCAAACTCTGTTGCATTTTCCAGTTTGTCTGTCGATCACGAAATAGTCAAGTCCTACTACTTGCCTTGTGTTATTTAACCTTACACCTTCACAAACTGGATCCAACTGTAATGTGGTTGGGCTCCTTGGGTTCCCACACCTTCACAGTCTACTCAAGTCTCCTTTTCTCCTTTTTTCTGAGAAGGAATAACGATTCGTTAATGGCGGTGATTGGATTACTTCCGGGTGTTGTCTGAAACGAGCATATCGATCAGTCTAGTGGTTCATTCATTCGTTCATGGACACACCACGAGGTAAATCACAATTACATTCACCTGGCCAAACAGTTTGAGTTGGATTGCGAAAGGTCAGCCAAATGTGCTATTCCACTGTTCCTACATAGAACTAGCGAAATTCCATATAGTTTCGTACGCTTCTGAGCTTAGTTCAACTGTGCGATTACTTGTTGGTCGTGCGCCAGCCTGAGAAATTTGATATAAGAGGATAGTCCCTGAGTAAGAGTGACGTCACAGTAATTCACTAGCAGTCTGAAGGAATCACAAATGGATACGAACACCGGTTAGACCATTGTTTTAGGTAACTAACTAACTAACTAACTAACTAACTAACCTTATGACATATTGATAAGGAAACATGTAGGAAGCATATTCACTGTCGCTTGCGGTTAACCACCAGCAAACTATACAAGTGAGTATGTTTCAAACGACAAAATCGACATCGGCGATGACAATTCTGGTCAAAATGATGGTAGTAACACCCATCGTGCCAGAAAAACAACCTAAGGCTACAAAAACACATTTATTTTGAAATACCAAACACCGCAAAATGTTTAAACAAATTGAGCACAGTGTTCTTCACGAAAATCCTCAAGCGTGTGAGTTTATTTGTTGAGCAAAATTGACGGTGAATTTTGTATTACGATTTTTGTGCATCAGCGACGGCCGCTTCTGGCAAAATTGCAAATCAAACAACGGTTTAGTTGGTCGGGTTGTTAACTGCAACATAGATCTTCTTACTGATCACCTCAAATACGAGAAGCATTTTATGCAAGTAGTCTGTTCCGAGGGCATAATAGGTACCGTCGTGCGCCAATATTGTACTTCGATATTTTGTGACTTCGCCTTCAGTGTCCTGTTGAGAGGTAATGAATGAAATTCAAAGATTTTATGTGACGCCACTGATAACACTGTGTATGCCCCAAAAGTTTGTTCTGTATTATTGCGTTGTATTTATTTCGTGTTGATAACCGACAGGCTTTTCAGACAGTGTAGAGTAGTATGTTAATAAACAGTGTTGAGACATTGAAGTTTCAATACGTTTTCAGTTGGCACAAGCGTTTGTTGAATGTGACTCATTTATGACGTTCTTAGGAATTTCCTAGAAGTTAGGGACTGCAAGCTCATCAACAAGTCAGCTTGGAGTGAACGTGTTTTAAACTAAACTTGTTTGGCGAACGAAGTCTATTTGGATCAATTACGGGCAGCTTCACACACTACGTCAAAACAATTAAACGAGTAGTACACCTTAACTAGCCTGTAACCTCTAATAAGTTAGCCGATGTAACTGGCCGATTTGCTTATCGTTCACAGGATCGCAGAATCTGGTCAGTTCGTCCGAAATTCACAGCAGGACTCGGAATAGCCAGGCACATCTGGTCATACGTAGTCATCACACATGTCCTTGTTATTGCGATATATACAGCCTTCTAATCGGAATGTCATTGTATTCACATGAACCATTCCCATTCCTTGTGATGGTTTTGAGCTGGTGCAAGCGTATAATGAACGCCAACCATTTATGAGCTTCTTAGGCTTGTCTCGAAACAGAATATCTCATATCAACTTCCCTGTTTTATATAGCGCCCCGGCAAGCGAATTTTCTCGTTAGTTTCTCGACGCCCCAAGTTACACCGGTTTTATGGTCTTCCTCTTTGTGCCATGTAGCAACAACGCAGGCCAGAATGACAGCTTAGTCCATCGTTAAATTAGTGTCTATTACTTGCATGGACAAAACCATATACAGTTGAAAATAGAACTGTTGGCATTGGAAGGAAGGAGATTTGGTACGTTTTCAGTCGAGGGTTCGTCTCGTCAATGAGACCACAAGAACTCTACAGCTGTTTCATCCTTTTTGGAAATCAACAGCAGCGCGCATTTTACGAAACTGCAAGGATGTTTGAAAGAAATCGTGGATAAAATGTCAGTTGAATGGTAGCAAAACCCCTACAATACAGTCGGTCTGGAGGTGAATCAGAGGAGGAACATTTTCGCAAGATGAATGAGGCTTTCATTGCTGAGGTTATCTCTCGTGGAACCGGTCAATAAGCGTAACCCCGAGATACGTTTTTCTCGTCTGAAGGATGGGTTTTGCTATACCCTGCCCAAGCGTGAGTTAACCTCAATGCTGATCAGTCGCTTGTGGTCGATCGATTAAGTGTTCCAACTGCTAGCCCGGGGGTCACGGGTTTGTGACCCTGTGGAGTTTCGCGAGATGCGCACTGCTGATGCTTCCTAATAAGAACGAAACAGCTGTACAGTGCCTCTTTGGCTTTCAGTTTAGATGAGCTTCACTTACAGGACAAAACATAGCGGTCAATTGACAGATTGATTCTTCCGTACTCCTGTCTTTGGTGGATTATACGTAGCCCATAATTATCTGCGTGTTTCACCGTGACCTTGTACCTGGTAGGATACAACGATACAGTATAAAATTAACAAATTTCGAAACAGTCCGACAGCGTCTGGTGGAGTTTCCGGAGTACCATATCATAAAGATTTGTCGTCTCACCCCGTAGAAGTGTGTATATGGTTGGTTCAGTCCTTCCTCGGTGAGGATTAGTTCAAACGGTTTTTCGCTTTCAAACGCATAGTACATTGTTTTCTAATTTTTAGCATATCCAATTAAAGCTAGCAAGTCAAAAACCTCATGAAACTCGCTTACTTTGAAATGATGGTCGTAGATCTGCCACTCGAACTCCAGTGTCTGAACTTTCACCTTCAATGGTTCATAGAGGTACAATTGGCTTTCTTGAAGTTCTATTGTGCCTTCGACGACGGGGGCTTTCCACTCCCCTGCAATCAGGCTTCTCTTGTCTTCAGGAACGTACGCCCTTGCACAGCCCAATTCGAAAGATAACTCGCACTGCTCCGTACACAAGACTTTCGTTCCAACGGAGATTCTGTGTATAGAGCAGATCAACCTGATATCAGTGACCCTGGGATTAAACGATTCATCAACTGGCTCTCGTTCAATCAGTATGATTATGATTAGTTGAAACAAGAGGTTTGGGAGTCCCTTCAGCAATGGGTGTGAAAGCATGGATTACTAGAACGAAACTATGTGAATCTGGTAAGACATTTCCTGTGGGTATTCCTCATGGTTAGAATCTGTGGCTTTGTTTTTCCGAGACAGCGATATGTAACATTTAAACTATACGCCATATAAGCTATCATTCTCGTGCGTTTTCATCCTAGTCAATCCAAGTAAAATTTCACAAACTGGCAACTCACGAATCAACGTATATTGACCAACGATCATCTGAGACGCGATCTAAAACAACCGCACCAGTTGGAAAATTGTGTCGCGAGAATCGGGAATATTGCACTTTTGCCTGTCTCAACCTGGAAAAAAAAACAATTTAAGCCATATGAGCTATACAACCGTTTTGAAAAATAGACATTCATGCAAGGAAGACGCGACTGAATTTATGTAAACCTTATGGTTAAAGAGAATGAGAAGAACCAGGCTTTTTACAAACTCAATGGTTTACCAAATTTTATTGCCGACCTTGCACAAATTGATTTTGAAATGCAACAATACGTATCTTGATATAAATTTCCACAAGCCCCCTGGCCTAAAATGTTCATTGTCAAGCTTGTGAAAATTGCTTCAGAATTGGATAATTTCAAGTTTTCATGGAACGTTTTGTTTCATGATCAAGTACCTGTTGTAGCTGATCAAAAGTTGATAACTTCGTCTTGCGGTTTGAGTTTGTGCGATGTATGACATTCCAGCGGATCCTTTGGGAGCAAATCCAATTACTCCGTTTATGTGATTCAAGAATTTGATTCTCTGACTTGATTCATTTACGAACAAGAATTGGAATTGGTCAAGTTTCCCCCGACCGCCCACCTTGAACCAAATAGTTAGTTAAAAATGGTTCTCTTTCCTCACATAAGCCGTCGCCTCACACCAGTCGCCAGTGAGTTCGTATCTGCTGTATTCATAACACTCGTTTTCTCTCAAGACTTTCAGTCCAGTAAATCCGGGTATGGCTGGGAGACCATGCTGTCTAAGAAGCTCGTTTGAAGCGATCCAACTGAACCATAAACTTGTGTCCAACATCACTTTCTGTTCCGTAGTCGAGTCCCCAATTCTTACGGGGGCAACAAGCAACGACTGAAGTTGATCAGTGGACAAAACCTGAGGCTTACATGTTCGGTAGCGGTTAACTCCACCGTAAATTCTTGCCTTTTAAATCGCTGGAACGACTGCTGGAAATCTTCTCCCGCAATTTTATTGTTTGCGTGCAAAGAGACGCTTTATCGATTTGCTAAATTTTAGCATATGTAAACTTACAGCTTATCTCCAGAGGCATCATTCGCATAGATGAGCAACACGAAACTAAGGGGAACGATCGACATACTAGGCCGTAAAATTTCATGAACAGAGCTTTCGCTTAAATAGGTACTTACCCTTAGTGACTGTCACATGAAACGAATGTCTAGTTTCTAGCTGAAGGAACTGGCAACGTTGTGAGGCTGACCTACTCACCTATGGACAGTGCCTTGTGGCAAACAATGCAGTGACCTTCACAAAGTTTTGGGTTTTATTTAGATCAAACTCGTTCACTGGTTAATGATAGATTAAGGTTTTCCTTGGTATGTTCACATATGTTCACATCGCATGTTCATACCTCCAGGCGTTCAGTTTTATTCTGTAACTCCGTGAACCTTCATCTTGGCTTTTCTGTGAAATGTCTTCTCACCTATAAACTTACTGGTCGTGTGTTCCCCACTGACTTCCACCTTCATAGCACACTCTGAAGTCATCAAGCTGCGTTCTTTCATCAAACGGCAGAGTGGTTTTAGGGGATAAGTCAGCGCACGTACTGTGTGGGACAAAAACGACGTGGCTCTGCAGACGAACTGCAGCATTAAGCGCAGCATCCATCTCAAAAAGCTTCAAGATTGGCGGAAGCAGAAGTCCTCACTAAATTAATGCTTAGAATAGAGTGACCGAAACTGGCACTTAGTTCACGAAAAGACGTTTAGAAACCAAACACCCAGTGTCGCCATTAATTATAACCCCGAGGTAATTTCGCAAGTAGTCCGTACACACACAAAGCCAGTGCTCTTGTCACCTATTCGCTTGGTTGTCATGAATTGACCATTGGGGTTTGCTGGCTGCAACACATCCGGAGAGATATTTGGGAAAAGCTAAAGCCTCTGATGCTATGCATTTTTGAGCATACTGTTTCATCATATATGTGCAGAAAACAACCACAGGTGTCTACGTTGAGTAAAAACAATATGGGTTTTCCTCTGAGTAAACTGGCAGATTTTTGTCTTTACTTATCTAGTGAAACACGTGATATACCTACATAAAAAAGTTTCTGATATCGGTAATACGTGGCATCGCAGGTATGATCATATTCCTCGCCACTGTGAGCCCAGAGAAACGGCAGAACGAAAAATGTTTCTGCACCAATCTCCCGATGCAGAGTCAGTAATGACGTGATGGTCAGTTCTTTGATGTTTTCCTTGACTGAAAAAAGTATTTCAGTGTAAAAAAAATAGGAGACTTTAACAATGCTTCGGATTTCCGATACATAGTACTCGCTAAGCTTTACAAAAGCCACAAATTAGAAGTCAGGTACTTCGCCGTCGGAGAAAGTTTTCTTAAATTTTCAAGAGAAAACCTTCAACATAATGAAAGCTCTGGAATTTTACATAACGCTCAGCGATGTCGGAATCTTCATGAATTTCTTTGAATTGGGTTCTTGCAAATGAATTACTCTAGCGTATGGTGCATTATGATGGGCTTGGCAACAAACAGAACGTGTAACGTGGCCAAACATTTTCGAATCACAGTTTGACTGAAGGCCAAATTTAAATCTGGAGCCTTCCAAGCTAGTGGAAAGCGTAATTTCTTCAAGTACATCAAATCTCCATGAGCATCTCAAACTACTCCGACTAGTTCAAAGCTTCCGGCGTTAATCCACCGGAGCGATCGTTAGTTTCTTTATGACAAACTTACACCAGCGCACTGTCAAGGCATTGCACAGTCATACTTACGTCCTTATAGGTGAGAGTAAGCCGGTGTACGGATAAGACTTTTACGGGATAAGCCACACTCAATCAGGTTAGTGAGTTTGAATGCGTGATTTAACTGTTAAGAAATGTAAGTTGCAAAATGAATAAACGGTTAAACCTAAATTTTCCGGAGAGGATGTTGAGGCACAATGTAGGGCAGCATCCGATGAAGCCAAAGAGGAACTAAGATGGTTATGATGACAAAGGAAATCACTCATTTATTGACTCCGTCATGTTGCATTTTATTAACGTCGATAAAGGCCTACAAAATGTTAAAAACATTGCCTATTCAGCATGAAACAACAACGTCTAGTCTAGAGGTTAAAAGTACATCAGCAACTTGGATCGAAAGCTCGCTACTTAAGCCGTCCGATTAGGGAAGCCTCATTTTCGTGTTCACATTTTGATGTTCCAAAATCACGGTGTTGATTTCATCCATACATTTCTCATTCGAGAGTTGTGTTTTATCAAGGGCCTCGCCAGTAAGTAAACCAAAGCGTTAGGGCATTTCAATACCGCGGATAAACTTCACACGTGGATTCCACCATGCCCCACAAGTTGTATCGTGCAAAGCAAATTTACGTCCTCCATCATCAGGACACCAAAGATAATATCATCTTGGCCATCCTGCCCCAATACGAATCAGGCAGAAGACGCGACTTCTATGTTTCCCGTTTTTATACAATGTATTTATACCTTTTGATATGAAACTCCAAGTATCCGCACAGGAGTTTAGTTTTACGATATCTCAGAGCAGTGGAGTGCGATGCGTCCAAATACTGGATAGCGAACCGTCTTTAATAGCGCAGCTCATCAGGCTATACACAGGCGCATCGGTAACGTCATCTAAGGTCCAAGAAGTAAACCATGGGAAAACCTGGCTCCAGGTGGACGATCAGTGTTAAAGTCAAGGTGGAGTCGACCGATATAAATGCGAATATATAACGGTAGTGATTGAGAAACATCAGAGGTGGGCATCTCAAGAAAAGTCAGTGAGTTTTGGACCAAACTCGTGATCCACTGTCTAGTAGTTTGAACCCGTAACTGTTTGGCCATGAGTGGCTGATCATCATGTGATTAACTCTCACCTAGGCTGGATATAGCGCCAGGTATCCTTTAATCACGGGATCCTAATCACGTGGTCACACGTGGTCTCGATTTCAAGGCCATTGGGAAACCTCCCGAGTTTCGTCACAACACCAAGTAAATTGCACCATTACTTTGCCATGCGTATGCTGTCTTTCTGGCATTCCATCCCATGACTTCAAATCAGTGGCGTTTTAAATGTGTCGTACTGTCGTCGTAAAAGAACGCATCAGCACAGGCCAGGTTGATGTGTCTCAATATCTAAAGCACATGATTTGGATTCACTTCTAATCCCAGTTGTCTCCAACAAAATTTGTAGGACCGTTTAAACAAAGACGAGACGGATTGCTCCAGGCGGCACATTACGCTTCTACAGGCATTAGAATCAGGATTGGTTTGTTTGTCGCACATGATTACTCGGCACAGGATGGCAACAACGAAGGGACAAGATGTCGGTTTTCACATGTTGCACAGTTTGTAGATGGCAATACCTTTCGAATAGGTCAGAAATGTTAATAAGCCTCTTTGTTAGTTTTGGTTTTTCTTCTAAAACGCTAGCAGCAACTCTCATATGGTGGCCATGTTGCTTGTACCGAGCTTCCAAATGCTTCTTTTGGTTGGCCTGCTCGCCAAATCGTAATTCTCCATAAAAAGCACCAGCGTGTGTGCGTTGAACAAATTTTGAAGAAACCGCAATGATTAGCGAAATACACGCATTTGCAAACAAATTTGGTTCTTGCGAGAGACTCACCTGGAACCCAGCTGAATCTCTCGTTTGTGATGTTTCCAGGAAACGTAATGCACTACTCATAAGGTTGCTGAAAATTCTTCGACAGCCCACATTTAACAAATTTTGAAGAAACTGCAATGATGTTTCTGTATCGCAACAATAAGCATCAAAGAAAAAAACCAAAAACGATATTTAGAACTTTGAGTTGATCTTTGGAATAGCGCTTGCGTCCTATAAAACGTCTCATGGCAAGCCAAATTCTGAGATACGAACATTTTTGGTGCAAGGGAAGATTGTGAGTAGCCTGATCAGGCAGCGTGGCTATGCTTTGTGTAATAATAGTAATAATAATCCGTTAGAGAATATCGAATTTTACGTTTTACTCGTTGACAAATCCATTCAGAACATGGATTGTTCTGGATTCACAAATGGCTTCTATCATTCAGAAAGTGGCGGTAAACAACGTTCATGAGATCCCCCTTGATAGAAGGTAGAAAAAGCTAGAGGATGGTAAAGTAAACTAACAGCGCCGATAACTGAAGTATTTATGTCCCTTGGTAATCTTCTCGTTGATCCTAATATGTCTGTTTTCGTGGTCCAGATAGCTCAGTGGTCTAGGCGCGAAATTACCGACCGAAAGTTCCATGGTTCGAACCCAATCCCAGCATTTCGAATGCTCTTATCTGGGCTTGAGCTACGTGGCAATATCCCCATCATCGTGCTTTTTTCGGGTGTCATGGCAGTTTGGCATCGGAAGGGTATTACAGATGAACGTCTAAAATGCGTACTTGAGGCTAGAAAATACATATGGCTACCAACGTGTCTCGTGAGCTCTAGGCCCCTCAGTACCAGATAGAAGTAACATTTACTCTGTTCAAAGAGCGGACACTTCGGTGAAAGCACACCTACCTAGAAAACTTGACGGCCCAACAAATCCACAACCGCTCTAAGTAGCTCATCTGTTAGCAGGCAAAAACACTGTATTTCGTGTTACGACATATTCCAACAGTCTCGCTTTCTCAAATACATGTTATATTGACGCCTTGAATCTCTTGGTAAGGCGTTGACCAAAATGTTAGGGTCGAACGAATACAGAGTCTGAAACTTGTACACATATTTTACAAACTAATTGTAATCATTACGACGGTTAGGGCTTTGAGGAAATATTTTAAATGAATACTGTCTACCAAAAAACACAAAATATGTTGGTAACAACGGTAGCGTTACCGAGCCCAATTACCATTGTCATCATAGCCAAACGTTTTCATCATACTGGAGCAGGTCATGTCGTGCGACATGAACTGACTGTAACCCTACCTTGCAGTTTTCTTTCAAGAGACCACGGGGGCTAACACAGAACAGTCGAACGGTTTGAAAGATTTTCCAATGGACCAAGATCAACCCAGCTGAATGCACCATAATGGACAGCCAGGTGAATTTGGAATGGCTCAGCTAAACCTGATATTTCGGCTGATGGCCTGGCGAATGTGTGCCTTGTCCCTCAGCCCACATGGTTTGTAGAACTATTGAACGTATAGATATAAGGGATTAGTAGCTGACACTTTAGGCTTTGGCATCATTGTGAATAAATGACCGCGGGTTGAGTGCCGTGCTATACTGGACAATTGATTCAAGCAGTTAGTCCGGCAACGGACGACCTATCCTGAACTGGTGTAGCTTTCGAATGACAGCAAAATGTTGAGTCCCCTTCTTTTGATATTGTATAGTGGCTCAAATGATTGCACCGTGAGTTCCCTATGTAAATATTCTCTAGCAAACAATTCACTGAAGATGCGTTACATGTAGCATTGTGACCTTGAACGGAACGATATAAAAACAAGAAGCGTTTTATATATTCACAGTAGATACGTTGAGGAACAGAGTCAACGTATAAACGACTAATCAAGAATTCACTGGGAAGATTCTGGGACTTGAGAGTACAAAAATCTGCAGCATTGCTTACCGGGACATGCTAGTATAAAAAACCACCATTGTGTGCCTTCGTGTAGTAATTTTGAGCCGCAAGTTCAATCACAAGACATGCTATGATTCAGCTGAGCATACAAACAAACATGAGGCAATGATTCTGAACTCTTGGAGGAATCTGCTGCCCAAATCAAACGACTAGTGCAAAACTCATCAGCCTGCGGGGCGATTTTGCGATAACTGGGGAGGTGTATGGATAACGTTGAACTCAAAGGATTTTTACGGATGGAGTAAGCATCATAAATTCGGCATTAGAATATTTTTGTTTAATGTATATGTTTTAATTTAAGTAAAGACTAATACGACTCACCCCTGTTTTCACAATGACCGTGATTTATACACATGTTGGTAAAATAACG
>SJOL01008131.1:715867-744582 GCA_004794785.1 Opisthorchis felineus | reverse complement strand
ATATATATATATATATATATACTACACATATAGTGCATGTTGTTTCGTCATGCGATGCCATCGGCTGCTGGGGCACTAGGAATAATACCCGTTTAAGAATGCTTTTCAATCAAGTCCTCTCTGCTGTCCAAATGTTTGCCCTGTGTTTTGAGTCCAAACTCCAGGTTTCAATTAACTTGATGATAACTATGATGCCTCGGACGGATTTTTGTCGCACATGATGATCGCTTGGTGCCCATTGGTTTTGGTTGTTTTGCGCCCAAATCATGGTAGCTCATGGTGCTTTCCGGTGGCTAGAGCGCGAATTTACTGACCTTTTTTCTATATCTTGTTTGAATATACGCCACCTCGGCATTTTCTTGCCGTGTCCAGCAACATCTCCCCTACACTTTTTGATCCCAGTTGCTGCGATTCACAGAGTGAAATTTGTCCATCACCTCCCGCCGTTGGTCCAGGTTTCGTATGCTAAGTTAGTGGTTTGCGCTTCGTATATGTGCCACCTTCCAAGAAGTATGCTGTTTCTCACTGGTTTGGTTATCACAATTAAGCCTAGACTGCACACATTGCTGTAGTTTCCCATGCAAAGATTTCCACCGGGGGAAACGTCCTTCATCGGCAGATTTGTGCCGAATGCCGGCCGAGTTTCCAGTGAAAAGCGTTCACCTCAAAATTGATGATATTTGCAAGAAATAAGCAAGTCCGTTACTGATACTATTCAGGGTACACAAAGTGGCTTATGTATTCAAGTTACGGAAGCTCTAGTCATTGGAATGAGTGACATTGTGAGTAAATATGTAGACTCGGTGCGCTGAAACGCACAACAGTGTCAAGGAAAAAGGTTATTAGGATGCATCAGTCGTTCCGATATAGTGAAAGTTCAGAAAATGGATTTTCCACAAACTTCAGGAGTTCACCATTCTTTTCAAGTGCAGGAGAGCAGACCCCGAGAGAGCAGGTAGGTACCACTATACAAGATTTTTATTTCATGTAAGTAAATCACTTGGGATCTTCTCAGAATTTTCCAACCCCGTTCGAATTCGGTTTTCTCAGCAATGGATTTGTGGGCTGACGAATGTATACCAGTCCATCAGAATCGATCGCTTACTGGGCTTTATACATATTATAATCGACTATTCCGCCAAGCAGTGGTGAGGTAGTGTTCTGTGGCGATTTCCGCTTTTCTGTAGTACACTAACCATGGCCCAAATGTTCACGCACGCTGGTGACATAAGCGTACGAATTGAAAAGGTTAGTATGATTTCGGATCGATACTTTTCAAGCTGCACTTCGCGTTCATTGTCATCGTGAGAACTCAGTTGACCAAACAACCATCTCACGTTTAGCAATACATCTCTCTCATGACTAAGTTTATCCCATGTCAAAACGCATTCATCATTGATGACTGGGAAATGGTTGAGTCTGTGAGGACGGAATCGGTTGCGGTCATCCATTGCATCTTCACTGAAAACAAATTCCGATTAATTCATTCCTAAATTCGGGTTGCGCTCGATGCTAGATCCAGGAATATGAAACCGTAAACACACCTTTTGGACACACGCTCATTCTGCGCGGTGAAACAAGTGAATTCGATAACTTTTTTTATCGCAGTTGGTGATACCTTTTGGATAAGTTTCAATGATAAGCGTGTATTTTCGCAATCTGCCAACTTGTCCTGATTTTGGACGAATTCTGTAATGTAGAATTGAAAGATTTTCGCCTACTCAACTGTTTTTCCACCGATGCAAGTATCAGGTGATTCTCCGCGTAATAGTTTATCCAGGCGCTGACTGAGAGACGATGCAACAGCGCCAAAGAAAGGACTACAGATGGAAAGATTGTACGGGTTTTTCGCACCAGCGAATATTCAAGCAGCTTCTAAAAACAACATGACAAACGCAACGACACAGAGGTAGAGAAGGCTAAGCTTCTGAGTGTCAATATGCATTCGGGATCCCTAGTACCGGATGAAACCGTAGCGGTCTACAAAGCTGCGGAATGCCAGACCAAACTGGGTCGGGTAATGAAGACCAATCTTATATGGATTATGCAATGCCTTGACTAGGACAAATGCTTGGAGAAAGGAAAAATATATGAAGGACAAGAAAGGCTAAAGGAGGGGGGTGCAGACTGATATTCCCTTCCATAAGTCACGAATAAATTGCATACACCAGTGTGCACAAGGGGTGAAAGGGCTGCATTTTCAACTGCAAAGGCGTCGGCAAGACTTTTTTGAAAAGATCCTGGTACGCCACTAAATACACAGAACAACGGACGTTTATGCTACCAACGAAGAACCAATTACTGGATAACTCACTGCTTCGAATCGTACAAAGAATCAGGTAAAAATCTCGTAGAAGAACTACAGGAGCTCAGATTATACAGAATAAACGGAAAAATCACTCGACCGGTAAATCAACTTAAAAAGTGTGCGAAGAAAAAGCGGTCAGAAGCAGGGATATCCCGCCATAAATGAAAAGCGAAACAAACAAATTGAGGATTGTGCGGCCCGAATAAGAACAAACAATGGGTATGTCAGCGAATTTCCGAGAACCTTATCCTCACCTGGAAAATCACACTAGAATTATCAAATACCTGTTAGAACCAAAATGCAAACAATTCTGGCTGAAGTATCCTCCACCCAACAACACACCAACGCTGTCTGCATGACTGATGACAAAACGATTGTGAACAGACTGACATGCTTGAGAAACAGACCGCCCTATCAACAACTTCCAGCCCGCTAAAATGAGCAATATGGACGTCTAGATGACAATGGTAGTGTCAAACAATAGCCAGCGGACTTGTCACGAGCGTTCAATCAGCCTTCACCGACAACGAAAGGGGACCGGGAGTGCTGGGATCTCGAGAAAAAAGAACCAACTCCTTAGAACAGAAGCAGATCAGAAAACCAGGACGACTGGCATGGATACTAAAGCAAGGTTAGCAAAAATTGTGGTAAATATAGTAGACCTCATGATCGTGCGGTATTTCAGATATCTCAATAAATTCTGTGAACGTAATTCACTACTCATAAGTGCGGGATTTGATCTGACTCTTTAGTCCAGTCTTGGTGTCAGAGAAAAACTTCGACACAGTTTCCTGGTTCTTGAGTTCCCTAATATCAAACTTGAACGAGTTTTCTCCTGTTCCACAACGAGGTAGTTTTCTAAGTACGGTGCTTACTCCGGAACTCACTACAGAATGATCCGTATTGCACATGAAGCATCCCAAAAACATGCATCCAACAACCAATGGAATAAGAGGCATGCAGACCACAACGCAGCGCAAATGAAGATCCGGCAAACAATACTTCAAGAAAGGTATATACCAATTAGGCAATCACATGACAGGATATTAGATACTCTTCAAAGACTAAATAAACGCAGCGAGGCACGGAGGAAGCACCCACTCAATTGCGCACTGACGATGTCTCCTCGACTGGAGACGAGACATTGGCAGGCCAATTTCCAAGTTCGGCGAACAAATCAACTATCATCTGACCAACCAATTCGCTGCGGTGATATCTTTCGCACGCACTCATGTAGTCGACTAGATATCCTTATCTACTTCTAAGATGAGTCCACGAGGCAAGCGGTGCCCACCTCCACATTGAAAAGCCACATCCAATCATCATCAGTAGTTCTTCACCATTGTCATTCATCAATCCAGTTCGGACCAGAGATAGTATCATCTTCCAGGCTTCCCAGAGCTCCCCAATCCGAGCATTGAGGCCACCCAAATGTACGAGTGGGTCGTTCGGAGGTACATATTGGACCAGCTCCGACGGTACTTTCTCAGAAAGGAATACCCCAAAAAAGTTTGTGAATGTATTGAGTTCTTTGTATTCCGTTTGTGAGGGAGTACATGGAGAGCTGTCTAAAAGACTCCATAAACAAATTGTGATCGATAAGATAATGTGACGAATGCTGAAAGGTCTAAACAACCCTGGTGTTCAACTAACTGCTGTCAAAAACGTTGTTGCTCTGGAATATGCAGACGAAACCGTTCGAAGAGAAGAACGCACATGTATTTTTGCATGAAGTGACTGAAGTCATCCTGTCTTGGGGCATGCGCTTCGCACCCACAAAGTGTAAGTTCGTGCTTCTGGACATGCAGTCACTGAACACACTACTCACAATCCAGAGAGAGGTACTGGAAGTTGTGGAGGTTGTATTAATTCCGATTGCAGTGTAACCGACGACGACAATGCTCGGATCTCCAGTGTTCGGATCGCGTTTGCTATTTTGAGACAGATGTAGTGTCAAAATGACACATCTCTGAATATCAAGGGACATGTTCATAAGCCCACAGTACGGGCTGTTTTGTTGTGTGGCTGTGAAACGTGATCTCTGCTAGCAACGGACCTACGATCACCATTGTCTCAGAACCATAACTCATAAGCTGGTGCCGGCGAATCCGCAACGACACAATGGGAAAGTGAGAGTTCGATTGTGAAACAATGGATAACGTTTCCGGTACCACAACCTGCGTTGGTTTGGTCACGCCAAATCATCGTTTACCTAAAAGAGTGCTATTTTCCACGTCCAAATCAGAGTGGCAAAAGCAGAGAGGTGGTCAACTGTTGGCATGGCAGAGGGATATGAAAGTGACTACGAAACGTCTGGGGACTGTCGGTACTACTCGTCTTTCAGGATGGGGACCGCGTGAACCCCACTGCGTCTGGTTGAAGACGTTGCAAGATATGGCTGCTAGTCGATGTCAGTGGCGTTCTTGTTGTCACTTTCTATCCAGATTGCCTGGGTGAGTGTCTGGAGGTGTAGGCATCTCGGAATGATTGTGGTAGGCTAGCACAAAGTCCCTTCTCCCATCCACCTTTATTCTTTTCGTCAAAGTAAGGCATTCAAATAAATTGTGGTTTTACGGTGGCGAAGCATCAGGTTTTGAACGCTATCGCTGATGATGATTAGCTCCGACAGCATAGGCGCTGACAAATGTGTTAAAGCTTGATCTCGACACCTTAAATGCAATCGGAATCATCCGCGAGTTGATGGCTTTTGGTTTATCCATTGTTCTTTCATTCAAGTGATCTACCACCGCAAATCCGATATCATGTTGGGGTTAGTTTTTATGTTGTTCCAGTCCAGTAGGGAGTATAGAATTCAAGTTCTAGTCCACGAGGCAGTTGGTGTCGTCGTAGAAAGACGCAGCAGGTGCCTTTTGAGCGGCAGCAAACGCTTGATTCTTAAAATTATTTCAGCCTTATTGAACAATGTGCTGACAGTCAAGGGCAAAGTGTGGGCCGACCTTTTCTAACTGGTTCTTCCTCGGGGGAAGGAGGCATCACTACTTCCATAAATATGGAGAAACTGGTTGTACGAGAGAAACATCTTGCTGTCTTTTTCACTCCTGTTGCAACAAACAGTGCAACTTCTCCCTCAGACCGACTTGTAACGATTTTTCGCAGTACTGCTACTCGCTGCTCTTCGTTCAGCCACGAGCGGCTGATCAGCAGTGTGATGAGCTCGCACTTGGACATTCTGAGGCAGTATTATCACGGGAACCTATTTTACATTCTCCTAGATGGAATAGTACAATACGGTGATTTCTACAGCACAGTAACGCCGAGTTGACTTCCCTGACTCTTCTTGGCAATGGTCCCTTTTCAACGTTTTAACTTCGGTCTGAATGGCTCTGACAATATCTCAAACCATATTTTTAGAGATCACGGCACGGCAAATTCCGTAGTAAATTGACGGAAAATCCACTGTCTTGGTTCTAGCCGATATGTCCTCTTCCAGGTGGTTCTTCGCCGCGAGTATACCGTGATTTATGGATTAGGTACTCCTTTCCGTGTGTCTGTGGACCTCAAAACCTCTTAGGTTAGGGTTAAACTCTTGACTGAAGCAGTTGACGTAGTGAACTTCTACGATCTAATGGGATGCATATTTGGTTATTCGTAACACCAGACGTTGAAGAGAAAAGCAACGCGACTCAAAATAACAAACTGTAGTGGTAAAAAACATTTTCTGTGGCAATAAAATCAACAGCCTCGACTAGTCACAAGGACCAAGCTGTACATAAGTTCCTTCAGTTCCAAAGCAACTCCTTTCAGCGTCTCCGAAGTCTGACATTAGGTTTTTCGAAGAATGTGGACGTTTCGTTTCGTCTACTTGAATTCCTTGCCAAGAGGAAGGATTCTGGTAGAACTGATGAAATTTCTTGGTGTTATGCTCTGAAACACATGAAAGAGTTGGACAAAGTATTCGGATAACACACCTCCTATACGCAAACTTTGTTCACACCAAACACACTACTCTCACAAGAATATCACGCGCAGTCACGGTAACCGATTGTGCCAACACATATGAACATAAGGTTGACGGAAACTAGAGGAATGCGCCTACCTGATGAGCCCCAAGAAGAGCGAAACCGGTCGTGGCCTGTCGAAGAATTTTCAGCAACCTTATGAGTAGAGCATTACATATGAGCCATGTTTCTTCACCGATCAAAAACTGTCACTTGGGTGGAGTAAACGCTGCAGTAAGGGTGCAATCGTTACGAACTTATTAGGAAATGTTTCACACAACCAAACTGAGTGGTCTCGACAATGCCAACGTGTTGCGCTCAACAAGAGCTGGGATCCCTTACTCCTGATTTCCACACCCCGCGGATGAGTTGCGTTCAGTTAAAATCATACCACTGCATCTAACAACTCACTCACTAGAACCGGATTCTTCACACTGTGCGGGGTTCGATGGCTGATGAAGTAATTGTCTCTGATCTCACCTCATGACAGTGAGCCTGCCAATCACATCCGCGATCTCTGAGTTAGGTCGCTGATCGGACTATGGAGCCAGAGCGAAATGCTACCCACTCAAATTCGATTGGCTAACACCATAGCGCGCACTGGTTACAGGCAGGCGCTGTGGCAAGCACGCTTCATCGTGAGTGCCTACCGGAGCGCTACAGCCCGGTTCCGAATTTCAAAAACGCCTCCGATGGATTGGTATCGTACCCTTTGAAGACCATTGCCGTAGGTGGTGTTATGACACGGCGTTTGTTCATGAGTTGGAATCTAAGTTCATTTCTTGAGCTCAAGGTAAAGTGTGTGTGAATGAGCATTCGTATCGGCAACCAACAAGCAAATTGGAATGCTCAGACCAAACGACCAATGATCGGTCGAAGTTGACCTGGGCGAGCAAATACTATGGCAATCCATGTATGCGCGACAACACGCACATCCAACCACAATCCACTTTTACTCGCAATGCGCTGGTGGTGTCACCTTGACTGATACCAAATTGCCCAGCAAAGCGAACAAACCAACGGCCATCATTACCATCCGAGCTACCGATGTTCTCTTCAGGTGTAAAACGTGCGTAACACGGTTACCCTTACCCAACCCTTATCATCTAGGTCACTTATTGCCATTCAGTTGAAGTTGAATAGAAAAGAAGACGATATTTTTGTCAGAACACACTACTCACAAGGTTTCTGAACATTTCGACAGTCCACCATCGGAATCACCCTTCTTGGGGCCCAAAGTTTTTATCGACCCTCATGTTCTACTTAAAATTTCAAATTGGAACGAGAAACCCAACCAAATCTCAAGTGTATGTGCTGTACAAAAACCGCCTTAGAATCTGCAGATTCAGTTGAGTCTCTCGTTAACACCGATGTAATTCATAAATGAGTGTATAAAGCGAGAAACAGGTTTTTGCTGGTCGATAACTATCGAGTTTTTGTATTTTGCCTCATCTTATGTTCCAGCTACATTGCTTTCGATCCCTGCTACAGCCGTATCATTTCCCCAAGTACTGTGCTGCGGACGTATCCTATGAAAGAATATCAGAGATGTCTGTTCCGCTCATATGGCAGGAAGTCGTATCTGTACCGATTACGAAATCAGTCGTTGTTGCGACACTCGACTAGCAAATACGCGATGTAGTCAGCCGGTTAATGAAACAGAATGTGAATTTCCTTCGGTTCTTTGAAGTGGTCTCCTAAATAGGATATGCAATGGAGAAAACTTCATGACATGGAAATTACTCACCCGACAGGAACTTGTCTCTCCACGAAGTTTCTCCTCAGGGGAACCCAGTTTATGAGCATCCAAGCATGAGTTCCTCAGAACCGACTGAAACTGATCGCCGTAAAGGACGAGGGTTGCCGTACTGGCAAGATATCCCTGGGCTGGTGCTTAGCAACACCTCACAATGTTAACACGATGTTAGGCACATACGCGAAACGTTGGGGACATCACGACTTCACATGAAAAAATCCTTGGATTTGTGGACAGGTTTTCCTTACCTGCGCTCACTTCATGTCTTCGACTTCCGCTTAAAACATTTACAAACATTAGCACAAATCTGACAAGAACGCATTCGCCATAGTTGCGTTGTCTGTTCATCTTTTCAATAATGAATAATATGTGGTAGTCTCCCCCCTCCGAACAAGAAACACTCAAGGTGAACGGCCCAACTGGTCTCATTTGGGAGTGGGTGGACTCCCTATGGGGAACAACTTTTATCAATCATAAGAACGTTCCTTCTTTACAGACCACCATTTTCGTTCATGAACAAAAGATCGGACAACGCCGTAAGAAAGCTCTCACTCGGATGAGGTCAGCTGATTGACAAGGCCGACTTGCACCTGAGCCAGTGTTTTCATGCACGTTTCCACCAAGATAGAGAGTTTTTGTACCGACGCAGTTCAAATGCAGAATACAGACTCGAAGATCGGCGCACACAGAATGGTGGGGTTGGAACACCCTGATAACCAGTTTACGTGCTTGTTGACATGCCTGCAACGTTTGTACCTCTCGTTTAAGACAGAAGAAGTCTTGAGACCATGTGTGTTGTCACCATCATCCATGAATGTCACATTCGGTGTTTGTAGTGTTCCATATGGGATGGTGAACTACATAGAGTGCTCTCCCTCACCGAAAATGTGCTTCTGGTACAACTGCTAACGTGCACTCTGTAGTCTGTAGTGTTTCCCGTGATCCCTCGGACCCGTCCACTAGACCGGAGAAAACGCAATGACGTACACGGGACGTGTAAGGGACGGGGTCGTGTGGTGAAGTCACGTGAAGAACAGACATCGTCAGCCAATCAAAGGAATGCAGTCTGTCCGGTCACACACAGCGCATCATTAAATCGTTGGGCCGCGCTGGGCTGCACGGCATAAGAGCTTCCGGGACAACGGTGATGTGGTTCTGTCCCCAATTGAGGGACAGACTACCCCTCAAGAGAGAGGTGGCTTAAAGAAGAGAGGTAGCTCTGTCACCATAGCGCAAATCTAATTGCAAACCATTGATTATTTCGTTGCGAGTAGTGCCGCCAATAGAGTTGAATCAATGCTAGCACACACATCATAAAAACTTCTGTAGCCAAACTATTGGCTGCGGGAATCGTCTGTTCCTCGAAAATGATACTGCAGGACACTTCTACGTGCAAAAGCCTGAATCAAAACATGACGGAAGATCGCAGGTTACGCTTCATGGCCGAATACCTGAGCCTAACCGTAGTGGACACGCTCAAACAGCTTTGGGACATTGTCTCAGTCATCACTCTAAAAAGTACGACTTTCTTTAAGGCTGTGGCACACAATAAACATAGGCCCATCGGGGCGAGGGGGGGAGAACCAGTGAGAAGCTTACATCTGGTAGTTTTGGAGAATGTGAGCATCAACTGATAAGAATATTTCCAGCCTGCACACTCAACGATGAAGTAGGTTGTCTAGATATCACCAAGACATTAGACCTGTTCGCAACAGTGGAAATTAAAGAGCATCCTCTCCTGTAACTCACGATCAGTCAAACGATAAAGTAGGCCGAAGTGCTCTGCATTTTTCACTGTCTGTCTCCCGGATGTTTTTTCTCATTGCTGGTCCCGTCTGATCCATCAGTAAAGGAATTAGTGACAGAAATGTTTGATTGTTCATTCAGAGCGAAAATATCCAGTTCTATTTCCAGTAGGTTGAAAACGCGTCAGTTTGTTTCTTCTGTATCTGTCTGGTAAAGTTTAATGAAAGTACGGCCGAAAGGGTGTTCCTCGAGAGAGCGCACTTCCAAGAAGAGCGCGATTTTGGTTAGTCCCGATGGTGTGCTCAGTCTGGGGAGAGCCCTCTGGCTTTTCGAAATTGTCCCCGGATGGAAGTCAGCTGTATCATACAACACTCTTCAGACTATCGGCATAATTTTTGTGTCGAAGTCCATGTTCACTTAGTTGGAAAAACTGAGAAGCTGTTGGATTTTTGTTGCTGTGCCTCGAAGAATCCAAGCAGGAAGAGTGGTTTATAAAATCCAAGCTGTCTTACATGTGTTCCTAGGTTGATTCAAGTTCATGCGTCAAGCCTGGACGAATGAGGCCGCGTGACCCAGCACGTCAGGTCACGAATGAATAATGAAGTAGTTTGAGTTCGAATTCCAACGGGCGTTTTTTGGTTGATGTTCATTAGGGCTTTGGAAAGTTCTATCAAACTGCTGGTCCAGTCTGATCAACGCGGACGAGAATTCTGCTTACCCTAACCTCATTGATTCATTTATCTGAGTAGATGTATCGAGGGGACAATTTAAGAGCTAAAAAGGAGTGCGAAACTTCATGCTCACCTATGAGTTTCCCGATGTTTTCGTTATACCCACTGTATTCCGCTGGCATCACCGCTTGCAATCCGGGTATCCTGTCATAAGCCTTCCGCATGCTGTTCTTTGTATGTATAATCTTGAAAGCGAAATGAAAAAAACCACTCGGGGCAAAGACATTTCAGAAAAATAGGATAATAATGGCGATAAAAAACAGGAAACATTTGTCTGGTCCATACACATGGCACCGAAAAACTATGGGGACAGTTGCGTTAGTATCATGGGACCAACTTGCTGGAAATACGGGATATCTGTTTACTCCTCAGTCTCTTCCTATCTCACCTAGCCTCGTGTATAGCTTCAAGCAGTTCCTTCTAAAATTTAGTCAAAAGACAGCCTTGAATGGGATCATGTGAAATCCTTCCCTTTTACTGGATACTGATCAGGAGGCCTTTCATTTATCGCTGGGCAAACGTTTCTTCCCCAGTCGAGGAAACATCGTCAGTGCGCAGTTGAGTCTCAACTGTGCAAATCCCACGAATGTCCTGGGCTTTCCGAACTCAACAACTCCCGGCTAGTAGTTTGAACAGTTAACCATTCGGCTACGAGCGGCTGATCAGCAGTGTAATTGGCTTTCACTCAGGATATAGCGTCACCCGTCGTTCATTCATGGAATCCACATCAAGTGGTAACAGGCTGACTGACAGCTGGAGTGAGGGCTTCTCAAGCGAGTTTCACTCGCCTCGTGAAATTACTCTTCCTATGAGCTACTTGTAGATTGATAGTAGTGTGGGAAGCTCATCTTTCATCTGTCAGGCTGTTGAATTTTTCCATACTGATGTGCAGACTTTCAGAGATCAAAGTTTTCTGCCTCCTTTCGTCCCCTAATTGACTAATCATACATAACCGTCCATTCAATGAGTCCCTGTGTGCCCAAATCAAGGACAAACAACATCATCAGCAATATACCAGCACAAAGTACTTGTGCGCAGCTGCCTTACAACCAAGAGTGGAAAGGAAAGGGGTAGAAGCAGCCTTACTTCCTTGTGGAATAGGAATGAGCCAAACTAAGTGAGATACCACATGTGGGATAGGCTCATCTTCCTTTGCGAAGCTCACCCAAAACCAGTCTAGCATACAACGACAGACAAACTAGCTGGGCAGTCCGACAAGGCCTGGTCACGTGCCATGTCCAGTACGGTTTCTAACCAGCGCAAATAAAGCAATACACTATAAAATCTATTTTGAATATAAATAGAAACATAAAGATGCCCACATCAGCATGGAATTCACGGAGCTCGGAGTTGTGACAGTCGATTCCGATTAGCGGATCTACTCATTTGTGGCATCAACGACGAGGCGTATTTGAGGTATCATAAAGTATCTTCTTAGGTCCAATAAAACTTATGCACACAATGTTCGAGATTGTGGCTGCTGGCCAAGTTTAAAGCACACTTGCATGGATTCGAATCTGGGTCGTCGAGACGGAAGTCTGCAATTTTAACTACTGGGTTACCCGGACTAGCTAGCCAATGACGGGTAACGTACTGGCATGGACAAAGCCTGTGTGCAGTCACGCATACTGTTTCTCATATGAAGGAGACTGTATCTGTTACCCCTGTATAAATACATTTTTAGCAGTCCTTACGGGTACTCCACCGGCGGTGATGGGACGTCATATGACAGACGTCATGCCATACTGAACCACGGATTCCTCAAAAAAAATCTGTTCTTCCTGCCAGCCCGATTCGCCTAACCAAGTAACCTTCGCTTAGGACGATGGTCGGGCCATAATCCAAAAATATTTACGCAAGCCTCCTCCACAGACTTCCTTTGCTTGCCATCGTTGACCCCAATTGAATAAATATAGCCAATGGAGATTGCGGTTCACCAGTATCCAACTCGGGTCTGTTAGGATTCATCGGGGGCGCTCAGGTAGTGTTCTTGGCCCAACACTAAGAGCTGAACATGTTGACAAAATTCTCTCTGCGGTTTGCATTGGCACCGCTTATTTTCTGTAGATTTCATCCTGTAAGTGAAATCAACCTAGGCCGAAGAGCTGAGAAGCACTGTATAACTGCTTCATCCTTATTGAGAATCATCAGCAATGTGCATCTCATGAACCTTCACGGAGATTTAAAATCGTGATCCCCCGGTCAGTGGCCAAAGAGCAAATCGTTCAGCCACGAGCATCTGATACTTCGTTTGTTCGTAACCTCTCCTCAACACAAAGACTGAAATAATTCCAAAGCTCCGTGCAGGTTTACAAGCCCTGGATGTACAGTCATTCCACTGGGACATGAGCTTTCCAATCAGCATAGGTCCCATTCTCTTTATCTGTTTTAAACAATCCTGCATCCCACAAACCCCATCGGGTTCTTATGCGGACAATTTTTTTCAATTGTTTAGCCGACCCAGGAAAACTGTCCCAGTATTCGTGAATTGGATCGATTTAGTGGCTAGTAGTGGGCATACCCTCAGAAAACTATCTGGCACATCATTCTATCTATCGTAACACAGACGAAGCGAGCTGTTCAAGGATGGTCGGATAAGAGTAGTGACATGTGAATGCCACTCAAGTGATACGTGGTAGCCATCACACAGTGGTTGTCCAAACATCGTCCACTCATAGTAAACGGCCCAAGTGGTCTTAGCTGAGAATCTCACTTGAGGGAACTATAATTTTAGACCTTACAGGCAAATAGGACTACACAAGCTGCGTTTTTACAATGAACCAGACACTGAGACCAGTGAAGTGATTTTGTGACCCTCAATTTCAAAGGCCATCCAACACAAAGACCGGGCTTTGAGCAAGTCTGCTGTTACATCCATATAAAGTATGAGTGCCTTTGACTAGAAAAGTTGCTAGGCCTATAAATGATGTCCTTAAAGGTACTACCAACTCACTTTTGAGTCCAAACTTGTGTGTGGCCTACCTTTAGTCCCTTTACCTTCCCTTTCGGAGGCGAGCCGCTCTAAATGTCCGGACATCACGCCGATTGGATGAGCCACCTATGGACCGTACGGAGCCATGCACTAATTGGTCCGAATGTGAGCCAATCAGGATCGACCATTTTTAGCTCGGCGCCCCTCGCATAATCACAGATTCTACCATGAGCTTGTGGAAAACCTCGTGATAACCCTGTAAATACAGCGGTCGCAATTTTCCTTTGTCTACCTTTGTCTACCTTGTCGTTTGATATGCCCCAGTGGGCGAAACAGGAACCCAAGGACCGACACAGAAGTTGCTATACGGTCTGCAGTACATGGCACTTCCCTAAAGCATTATTGCTTGCAGTTTTACGACACAAGAAAAGTTTACTATGCCACAATAACATTACCGGGACATCATTTGAGTAAATGCCAGCGACATCATGAAACATAACATAACTCAGGTTACCTCACTAGAAGCATTACGCATCTGCAGACAGCTTGGATTCTCCTCAGCACAACAAACGTGTGTGTATTTAGGTACCAGTAAAATCAAGGTGGATCATCAAACATAACTTGTTGTATGCAAGATTAGAAGTTCAAAGAAATGTAGGCCAACTTTCTTCGTTTCGGTGCCCACCAATTTCAGCAGTGTTTGATACCCCCGTGACACTGTCTTAAATGTTCAGTAATCCCTATTTCTGTGAACTAAATTCCTGCCAGCGGAAGTCGATATTATCCACGCCGTCTGACACCGGACTAAGCCTACTCAACTGCCTTGCTTTTTTGAAATCCGAGGTTAGGGTTGTAACACATTGGAGCAACTTCAATCGATATTTCAGTCTAGCAACTCAAAGGTTGCAGCTGTGAGTTTGTCAGTAGGCCGGTTCCACCTGACCAACTAAAAGTGATCACTTCTGGGAGAAGTTATATGGGGGTTAGATTCCTGAAAATAAGTCCAGAATATCCGGAACTTACTAGGAACCGCCAACTCCACCGAAATCTCTTCAGGGGGGGGCTGTCGAGTCTCCGGGCCAATAATGCCACCTGCCGACTGGACACTCAAACAGGAAATCAGTAACGAAACACGATGGTCAACTGTTTAGGCGTGTCTTAGAAGTGATGCCAACCAATCACTCGACGCGGACCAGACGTTCTTGACAATCCCCATTTTTGCAATCGGCTGTTCGTGATAAATCTGTTGTGTTCTTGTTGGGTGGTGCTTTCCCCATCACTAAGGCTCTTGAGCCGGGGTTTGCCGTTAGTTGTGACATAGGGCTTCTACAAAGGGGCTAGCAATGCAGTGTGCTTTCAGAAGAGACCGCTTTCAGTACATCCTAGAAGGAAGGTGGCACTGTGACCTTCAAAGGGGCACTCAAAGTTAGTCTTTTCAGTATTGGAGAGTATTTGTATCACGTGATAGCTGTTTGATTATGAAGTACTACAAGCGTAAGTAAACGCCGCCAGCTTTGAGTGATTGTGTTCTAGTTTGTAGATCCTGAATACATTTCTGTCTGTTCAACAGTTCAACCCCTGAGACTTCAGGCCTTCCAAATAGTATTCGCAGTGGCTGGTGCCTGGATTCTTCGGCATTTCCATTGTCCGCAGATGTTCATTGCTTCTCTGGTGGCACACTTCTTAGGACTGATCTCGGTGCCTTCAGCCATATGCATATTGGAATTTTATGCGTCTCTAGAAGCCTCGTTCACTCGTAGGCAGTCGGCGATGTTCATAGTATAGTGATGTCAGCTCAACCACTTCTCCAGGACCTCTACCCTATCTCCCCAAACACACCTTCATATAGAGAAGCCATTTTGTAAATGCTACCGACACATTTTCTAACTGCTGAATGTAGTCGTTTTTTATCAGTAAGCAAATTTGGGTTTTGGTGTTTGTTCATATACATTCGGCTGCTTACAAGTCATGCTAATACTGCGCTGACTCCCGGTGAGTAAGGCTTCCGAAATATCGATTAGCACGTGTGGACTATGTGGAACTGGTGTCAACCAGGCGTGACGATTATTCACGTGTAGCCATTGAGCATGACTGCAAGAAAAGTAGAGTGCCCAGATGAGGTTAGACAAGAGGCCGGATCCCGAAAAGTGCAGCCACATGGACGTCTATTGAGACACTCCAAGTTGGCACAGAGGAATCGGACCAAGCTCGTAGCTTCGTCCTTCACGAGGATCGATGAGTAATCAGGCAAAAATTCTTGTTTATTCATCAGCAGTCGGATGAGTATATGAATAGGACAACAGCTGTTAAGATCACGAATCACACATGAATGCAAATCTACAGGTTTCACGGACTTGTCAGCGGATGAAGGACCCAGAAATAACGTCGCGATACTGGCACTCAAGGGGGCCGAGCGTTCGACCCTTCTATATCCTCCTGACGAGGCCCACCAGCGAATAACGCGATAGCTTTTAGGGATTTGACTACACCTTTTCATCAAGGATTCAATTAACTATAGGCTGGTCGAATGTACTTGATTTCTTTTCAAGGTCTCCCGGAGACTTTTGCTCAGTAAATTGACCACAAGCACGAAAAACAGCCAACCGCGCACGGATGATATCTCCCAGATTAATGAAGAAGCGTTTGCAAGCCAATCATCAAGCTGGGCGAACTATTCCGCAGCCAACTGATCCACACTGGATAGCGATTGTATTTAAATTTGCCTATAGGCAAATCTGTCCTAGTTTTTTTATAATTTGCTATTGCCTCCGTACCCTTGAATCCGTCGTCACTACCTTCTGCCAGCTGCCTCAGACAAACACCTGTGCTTACTTCATCCTTTCACCTTTCCGAAACCGTCGAGGCTGGCGCGTGCGCTCACGATTTACGTAAGTCTAAATCATACATTGACTTGCAGAAAAACTATTGCTTCCTGTTCTACCCTCAAATCCTGACCCTGTCATTACCCACCTTAGGCTTCCTCGTCAGCCTTCTCTTTGAACGTCTCTCCTTTTAAACTACACTTGTATGCACTCGATATATTTATTTCGGCTATTGCTGAAAAATCACCCCCTGGATGCTTAAGCTTCCTTTGAGTCGACTCTAATTCAAGGCAAGAGACTGTTGGATTTTGACAAGCATAAATTGTACTACTACCACGCCCGAAGTAGTGTAATGCTACCTCGAAATTCAAGCCCCGAAGGACGCCAACGGCACGGAACTGTCAGTGGGAAATAGTCTCACTTACGCGTTCTCGAACTTTCGAACTCATCCAAATCTCCACCAATTTGAATATAATATCCATGATTTTTGGTTCATTATAGTAGATGACATGCCTCACACGGATTGGGTAGGCATCCTATAAACATACGTATAAAGTAGATACGAGGCTGAAAATCGAAGGAATTACCCTCCAAACTTTCGACTCCAATCGCATTTCCTTCTGATTGCTGCGCAAAACAAAGTGCTTTTTTCCCACCCCTGTCAAGTCGAAAAAGAATACAAAACCAGAAATTTGTGAAACCGGATCCAACAGAAATCGGTCGACGTCCATATAGCTGAAGCATCGCAAACTGGATGGATTGACAACGTCCATATTCCAGTTACCTAAAAAAGAAATACGGTGATATACGGACCCATTTCTCGGTTACGAACTCACCTAGACGAATCAAAATCACAGACAGGTCTTCTGTAGTTCTGCCCAAGTCCAGCACTACGCTTTGGGAGGTGGAGGGAGGGTGCAACAAAACAAGGGAATAGTTATGAGTCGATAGATGTAACAAAAATGGTTTTTGACAAGGTCATTTCGCGTCAGTCTGATTGACCGAAGGAATATCTCATTCTTGACCTCAATCAGGCAATGAAACTACACAGCACTGACGCTTGTTCCTGCATTGACTGCCCATTCCAATGATAACCAACTGGTAGAACGTGTCTGCTTTTCACGAGTTGTTGCGAAACCGAAGGTTTTATTGTGTGCAGCCACAGTGCACGCTCTTTGAATAGAAGGTTAGCTTTTATTTGAAGCGTCGAATGAGAGCTATTTGAGGTACTCCATGTGCAACACATTTTCGACTAAGAAGGCTACACTGGATTTATGCCACTGGTTGGCTATGAGTGGTTTAGCCGGCGCTAAAAGCTCGGTTGATCATGTCCATATTTGATGACTTTTTCACGCTCTCCCACGCCCATAAGGGAAAGGGCAGTTAACCTCTCTCAAAGAACGTTCTTTTCTTGCGAAGTGGATGTTAGACGGCGCATTGTGAACGTGCCCGAACGTGCCCGTGTCATCATGTTATCATTCCGCAGTTTGTCATTCACCGTTGGTTCACGTTATAGCTTACTTGGAACACTTCGGATGCGCGATGGTGTCCGCGTTCTCTCCAACCTAATGGGCTGGTCCAACCAGACTGCGTCATGGCTGACGTGGAACAGTCTTTGGACTCACCAGGGAGATGTCATTCGTCCAAAGGGCTGCTTGCTGGGCTTAAAACATCACAAAACCACATTGCGCTAGACTAAACTATGCCATGGCTTGGATATTACATACTGTATGATAAACGGCACAAGTTGGTGAGGCCCACTCATTGCAGCGTCCAGCTTGATGACGCTAAACTTCTGGTCAGGTGCGTGAGTGAAGCGACCTCACAGGAACTTTTACTCAACTACCAAACCATGGAAACCCACAACAATTTGCAAATCTAGGCTGCTTAATCTACGTAGCCCGACCGAACCGAAATTAAGGATGGTCGCACATCACAGTTTTAACTACTTTGAGTTCTGCGTGATTGAATGTATTGGTGTGCCTTGTGCACGCTACAAATACGCTGACCATACATCTTCCAAAGTCATCATCTGACAACTTTTACGAATTAACACAGATAATGGAACATGTATCTGAAGAAGTTACCAGCTCTTTTATTCTTTTCAATAACAAAACCTAAAGATGTAGATTACTTAGAAGAATGGGTTACCATCAAAGTGGAATGCGCAGAAGTCACAGGTTCAACACAGTATCACGTGATCAGAACCGTGTAAACCAAATTTTGGCGTTAACAATTTCTGTGCATAAAGTGCTGGCTTGTAAACTCTGGTGAGTAAAGCTCGACCGAAGGATAGGAAGTTCGAACTTTGGTGATGTGCTTACACGTAAACCGATTCATTTGGATGCACTCCATGACAAGTCCGAAAAGGTTGTCTGACACTAGTTCAGGATTTGGCGTCCAGTTATGTGTGTTCTGCCACACGTTCTGATGGACGTCGGTTTGTCCTGTCAGTGTGCATGTCCATACTAGGGCAAGAGGATTGACCACTTACACCGGTGGCAGAAATGTCCGACAAACTAATTTCGAAATGCGGTGAGCTGAACAAGGTGCAAATGTGCCACATTGTGGACCCGTGGACTCGCCTCAAGGCGGAATTCAAATTCTGCTTGATGTCAGTCGTCTATAAGCGGTGGGAATAAACACACCAGGTTTTTTGCAACACCTTAAGCTACAGACTTTTCAGACACACTGTCGCTGTGAATTTCGACCAATTTCAACGGCTGGATGGCCATCATTTTCATAAGCTCATCTTTCTCTTGTATAGACGTAATACACTAATCCTAGGATTTCTGAAAACTCTTCGACAGCTGACGACCAGTTTTGCCCTTCTCGGGGCTCATCAAGTAGGCACTGTCCTCGAGTTTCCGTCAACCTTATGTTCTACTTGAACCCAAACTGCACGAAATTAGCGAAATACACTCATTTGCATACCAGTTTGACGGGGGGTTCACCTGGAATTCAGCTGAATCTCTCGTTTATGAAGTTTTTAAGCAACTGAATGTGCTACACAGTAGAGGGTTTTACTAAAACGTTTTTGTCGGCTCTTAGCGAAGATTACAGAAACACAGACATTGTCAATTCTAGGTTGAATTACGAAAAGGTGTGTTGTAAAGATAGTCCACATAAAAAAATGACAAACTGAATCTACAATCGCATTTAAATGACGTATGGAGTGAAAAATACCCTAGAAATGATCAAAATGGATCCAAAAGTTACATTTTGCTCACTGTTATCCAACCGGAATTCCTAGTCAATAGAACATTGTATACGAATTTCATGCTTCTGAACACCCATCACTACTGTATTGTGTAGGGACCGCCTAAACATCCGGGTGACGCGGTCAGCGCAACAAAGGGTTTCATGCGGCCCATGTAGGTCACCGGACGTCTGCTAAATTTGGGTTTTTTTTTGCCGACACACCAATCACGTTACCTCCACGCGCACACGCATGTGCACGCTCAGACTGTCTGGCTAGCCTGACCCAGGTGTACCGTTTGAAACCGTTTGCGTTACACTCTTGAGTCGTTCAGTTTTAGTATCCTTTTGGTGCCTAGCTGCCATGCCACCCAAAGGAAGCACGAGGACTGGGATACTGCCAGGTTGCCCAAGCCTAGACAGGAGCAGTCGAGATGCAGAGGTTGGATTCGAACTACGGACCTTCCGATAAGTAAGTTCGCGTCTTAACCCATGAGCCGTCTCGAACTCTTGTCACGACGTATCAGCCTATTCGGTCTTGTGGTTCACATGCTTGGAATGGATGGACTTTGACGATATACGATACTAATATTCTATCTGTTTTAATGAAACAAATTAAGCGGTCACTTCCGTCTGAACGAATGATCTGCACGTAACCGAGTCACTGAAGACAAACGATCCAATCACGAAGACCACATCCAGCTATCCAACTGATTGAGAGACACTAGTATGACGCAGTCAGTTTCCTCCTCCTCACAGGATGAGGGAAGTGCAGATCAATGCACCCTCAAACTTGCACTATGCATAACTGATCTGGATATATATTCTCTTGAAAGAAGTCGGTCACAAGGTTGCTCAAGATTCTTCTTCAACAGCTCACGACTGATTTCGCCCATCTTGGGGCTCATCAGGCAGGCGCAGTCCCCGAATCGTCGTCAACTTCATGTTCTACTTGAACTCAGGTTGTAGTTAAAAACAAATTTGTGCGCAACTGAGTGTATTTCACTAACTTCGTACGATTTGGTTTCAATTAGAACATAAGGTTGACGTAACTCTGCCATCTTGTCGTGGTGGTCGGGCTTCAGTGCTGCAATGATCCGGCGAGCTTTAATGGCTAGAACACAGTTTCTCTAGGTTCAGCCATGCTAGAAAGACGAACGGGGATGAACAATAACGAGTCCTTGTACTAAGAGGAGTCGTCGTATAAAACGGTCTGGGACTACAGTCGTACTGTTTGCTTTGACGAGAGTGTCAGCGAGCCCAGTTTCTGACCTGCGCCGGTTTATCTAACGCAGCCAGGCGCCACTAAAATGTACCTGATGTGCGAAGCAACATTAGGAGACATGTAGCTATACCCTACCCACTGCATCCTCGGGTTAGGCCAGCCCCACCGCCAATTATATCAGACTGTCTAGTCGTTGGCCTCCATAAAGCTACCTCATGATAATGATGATCATGATCATGAGCATGACGGTCGTGGTGGCTGAGCCAACCTCATCTATGGCAGCTAACAGCAATGGTGTCACAATTGTATGTCAGTTCCTACGGAAGTGACTCTGGCAAATTTGTAAGGAGAGAAAGAATTGCGAACACGTAAAAGAGGAAGAAGGTTAGCATGGTCAGCGGCCTGTTTCCGCTTGACCGCTGTATGCAGCGAGTAAGACAACCCGGTTGGTGACATCACCCAACGACCGATGTGGCATGAATGTATTGTTAGTTGTAAGTATCATGGTTGTACGAGGGCTGGGATAGTGCCAGGGCGCCCAGACCTAGACAGGGGGACGATTAGGGTCCTCGACCAAAGCTTTGGCTCAAAAACCTGACGCAAGACAGCGGTGTTTGGCAGGAAAAGCAAGTGCATTACCATGCTCAAAGAACAAATTGCCACAAATGTTCTGACCCCCAACCTGGATGGCCTGGGGACTGCGTTGGTCAGACCTCTAACCATTGACCAACCTGGTATGAGAGACTCTGCGAGTGTCGCATGGACAGCCCTCAGTATAGCTCAGTGGGCCACAGAGTCACACAAACTGTCACATCAATGTAAGGTCCAGTCTCATGGTGACGGTAATCCAAGGTCACTTGAGGTCAATAAACTTTGATAGACTTACAACCAGGATTATCGTACCCAACTGTTGTTCAACTGTTGCAACTACAATCTGACGACGTACAGTTGGTAATGTGTTGGAATACTGGTAGCTCGGATGCATAAAGCAAGAAATACAAACCGCAACGCAACACAGTTTATGATCGGACCAACCAGAATCTAAGTGCGATGATTATCAATGGCCACTCAGGTTACAGCGCAAAAGCTGCTCTTTGAAAACTAGATAAACGCAAGCACGAAGAGGAGGACTACCAACCTAACAGCGCACTGAGGATGTCTCCTCGGAAGGTGACGAAACGTTTGCAAATCAATTGCCAAGCTCGCCGAACAGATCAACAGCCACCTGATCAATTACCAACGATGTACAGTTTCGGAGACTCCGTAATCCCTGGTGCCATTCCTTCTCGCTGTAGTTGCTACTCATTCCACCTCGGTAGAAATTGAGCCTAACGAGAAGCAAAACTCATCCCGTTCAATTAGGTAATCCGTCAGTGCATGAATATCTGCGATTTCGGACCATCAAGTTCAGAGCAAGATGGCCCAGGATAATGTTGGTTTATTCACTTTTGAACCCTCAGATTTGGGCACCTTTATCAACAATAATTTTGACGCCCGAGAGCTGATCGAGGCCAAACTGTCTTCACAACAACCTTGCAGCAACCTTAAGAACCGAATTAGTCGCCCTGACATCAACGAATCAACCTTATCACTGAGACGAGCCTCTTATCAAACGCGAGACAAACGAGACTAATTTTGATCGAAGTTTCTACCGGCATTGGTATGTGGTAAGCTATCGAAACCCTAGAGAACAAGCCGAGCGCCGTCCATCATTGCCGGTAAACGGAAAGCCTGGTAACCACTTACACCAGCAGTGGGTGATGAAGTATCTTGGGTCCCCGTTTACTTTATCCTTTAAGAAGTGACACGTCTTCGGAAGAGTCCCTAGCAAGATGTACAGTGTAGTGCGGAAGTCGCAGTTAATTGGATAGCAAACTTGTACTTTACATCTATGCCTAACGTATGGATGGGATGAACAGTCGCCATACGACCTGTCTGTTGGTTTCTCGATTGGAAAGTCACTCCCAAGCCAGTGACCTATTTTGATTCGTTTGTAGAGAACCCCGCTTGTACGTTCCGGTGGAAAAAGAAACGGATCTTCCTACTATTTTTTCTAATTCTGACAGGTCATGTGACTCAAAAAATAAAAGTCGAACACTCACCCAGACTTCAGATAATCATCCAACAATGGATCGGTTAGGGGTGGAAAATCAAACCATCGTGGAGCTCCAAGCTCTTTGGACGTACGAATCGTGCAAAAATTGTCCAGGCGTTGCTGCGCTTTGGCATGGTTGTATTTTGCGTAGCGAAGAAACGGAATCAGTAGGTGGTGTTCTAGAAAGAAGACGAGAGGAGTAGGAAATGTTGAGCGAAATTGAGAATGAGCGATAAATAAGATATGACCTTCATGGTTAAAGGGGAGTAGTCTGGCTTCGAATTGGGGTGGGGTTTCATGTGGCCTATCGCAAGGCCTATTCAAGTCTCACAGATGAGTATCATCTTAGGATGTCGATGCTGAACACAGGCTGCATTTCGATACGGACATCTTCAGAACCATACAACTGAGGTCACACAGACCCAACGACTTTCCCTTTGAAATGTCTTCAACATGTCTTACTTTGACGTCTGCAGGCGCAAACGTGCACCGAATAGAGTAGTACTTATAGGACTAACTGCGGTAGTTCTGCACAAAACGCACTTTTGCAGTTACTTTGAAGATAGCGTTCAGAAAGTTCCCCAACTTCGTACTTTCAAATGAAGAATTTTAAACGGTTTTGAAATATCATACTAATTGTCAAGTGACTTGAGTGACTAGTTGACAATATTGGTTAATTTCCGGATTCTCCGAACAAAATGTGACCAGTTATTGAGACACCGTCACAAACGTTTTGACCAATTCTTATACTGAACAATGCCGAGTAGAGCTAAAATGGACGAAAATCGATATTGCCATAGTTTCTGTCATCTACATCAGTCTACAGCCATCAGTGGGTTTTTTCAGACATCATCAGGCCCAGGACGTGGATCAAAATTACAGTGCCCGAAGCTGCTGCCGATCGATTGCGGTCATGCTCATCCCATCCTGTGACAGGAGCTTGTGACCCTAAAGCACTAACGCTTCTGAATGTTGCTTTAACGTAAACAGGTCTCGATAGTCATGTTTGACTGTCACACAGCCCACAATTTGATATTACCCTTTGCAAAATCGTTGTAACAAAATTCGAACCAGGCCCTCGGTTTTACGGTCACAGAATCTTCATAGTTGCAAAACTAGTGCGTGACCGTTTGTGACGTGAACGGCAATGTTTAGAGCCAAAGAAACGTGTTGATTGATGACACCGACCTGCAGTTCGGACCGGAGGTTAATGACACTGGAACCAGGACGCAACAGTCGACTACCATTATCGGATGTTCTAGTCAGAAACTGCAACGACAACAAGAACGAACAACCAAACGAAAAGTCTTAGCTTTTATAAAAATATCTATCTATCCAAACTATCAGCAAGATTATTACGTCAAAGAAGAATCCTGGTACCCGATAAACCGAGCACCACTTTGCGCAAACTGATCTCAAGACCAAAGGACCAAGAAAAACAAAGTGGTATAGCAAGTGAGCTGCAGAAATTGTACCAGGTCCCGTGTTGGACAAAGCGGCGGGGGGAAACCATGCACCTGAGTGAAAAGAGATGATGCGGAAATCAGAAAAAACGACTTATCCTTGATATCCATATATAAAGACCAAGTTCGATCTGGACAATGTGCGAGTCTTGGCATGCGGAAATTTAAGACAAGGAAGGGAATTTCTGGAAGCACAGCAGTCCATGACTAATTCCACCAACCACTTCCATGTTGAACTGGACCCAGTCTACGCACCGGTACGCGCAAACGACCAGCAACTTAAATGGAGTCAACTATCGGACGAAACAAACGGGAGAGAGAGAGAGGAATCCTGCAAGCACATTAGCAATGGACACAGAGCTCACTCCAGCAACGACCAATGGATGGGAACAGAAGAGACCGAGCTCAAAGGTCATGGGGGCATCGACCACTGAGAAGAGCAGCCAACGGGCCAACCAACAGTAAAGCCCAGTCAATCAACCAATCCTTAGTGGAGGTCACTGTCGCCCAGCAGCACGTATATTACCACACGCACCACAACCAACGCACGGTTAGGCTCCGCTTCCCAGAGACCTCTTGATGACACCATCTCGTCTGGTGATGAGATGTTTGCAACCGGTCATGGGCTATCGAAGGGCTTTCAGCAACCTTATGAGTGGTTTCCTTCAAGAAAAAACGTAACATCTTTCAATCAGCTAGAAAAATCTTGAGTTTGTTCTCAAGACACTATTAGGAATGAATAAGACAAGGCATTTTAGGCTCTCCATCAGGGCCAAAGATCCACAAACAAAGCAAAGACTCACCACATGGGAAAGTGATATGCGGTAAAGATGCAATCCAGCGTCGAAAACTCTCTACGTGTGCATCGATGTGCTCCGGTTGCTCTCGCAACTCTCGTTTCGCTTTTGTTTTCAAACTCGGCGACAGTAACTCACGCGATGATGAGGCCATAATCGATCAGATTTGATACAAACTAGAACGAGGTACTCTGTAAACCACTCACGGGACGCTCGAACTGTATGGAGTCTGGGACATGCTCACTTTAAAAGCACATATATATACATATATACATGCATACTTAACCTACACTATGGAGGCAGCTTAAAGGATTCACTCAATTCTTATCATGTGACACGAAAAGACGCGTTATTTTGGTACCATATAACAATGGAATGTGCATACCTACCGAGTAGGTGAGCGTACACATTGGTCGAAAAGCTGCGACCTTCGAAAAGCACTCGTTCTATACTACTGTTTCGAATCGACCAGTAGCGTGCGATTTGTATTCAAAAGAATTTGAAAATACTGCTATCAGTGGTGCGAAACACAGGCGATTTGAATCAGCTGACGTCGATCAAAACCCGCACATTCTGGTGTCATACGTGTATGCCGAATGTGTCGAATGGTGTAAGCTTTTGTCGTAATTCCTGTTGGAGGTTGCCGCGAAAAACTGGGTGAATAAATGCACAATTGTTCTCGGAATCTGGTTAAAATGATTGGACGAATTTCAATACAAATACAGAATCGTACCGTTTCTGCTTGATGGAGAGAGAAAAATTTATCTCAGGATACTCTGACTACTTGGTCGTGACGATAACTGCTGTCAACTATAAAGGATCCGTGGAGGTTTATATATCGTACGCGTCCCTCTGTCAATAACATCACCGCGTAGCCGATTTCTGACCTGATTGAGTAGGAACAGGTTTAAAGCAACTGATTGTGAGTGACAACAATATAACAACAACAGATACTCGAAGTAAGGGGAATTATAAGCGACGTGGTCAGCAGGGCATCAGCCGAGGGAATTACAGGCTACAAACTGCTCAATTGTTGTCCGTCGGAAAGAAAGCGACAGTTACATCAGTAAGGGGAGTATGCAAAAAATGCAGGGCAGCGGAAGAAAAACGTGGTTGACCACACACGCGCACATGTATCGGCAAAGCAACGCTTCGAACTGGGCGGGAAATTTCCACAGAGAAGTGCTAGACTGCTATCAGACCGAGGATTGCCTGATGCGCTGCAGACCTGACTACTTGGACTGTCGCTGAGACAGTAGACAGGGATGCCAAGTAAGCTTAGGTGGTGAAATGGAACAGGGAGACAGACACAGGACTAGTAATACAGTGGTAGACGGTATGCCCGCGCTTAATTCAACAGTTTGTGCTTAATAACCAAACATGGTGCATAAAAAGTAGGAGAAACTTCTGGTAGAACGCGAGCTACTCATAAGTAGCCGATGAAAACCCGAAGTTTCACGGCCGCATCATATGCTGATCCCCAGAAGGTTGTAGAGATCGCGGGCTGTCAAAAAATTTTGAATGCAAATTCCCGGACGGAGAGAGAGACATGAACTGAAGTCTTTTTATTTCGAAACATTACGAAAAGGGGGCGTTCCCAGGACCAAATAGCTAGCTCATCCAATCCGGTCCGTGATTCCAGGTGATTCCATTCACAATATCATCGGCATGCTCAGATCTGCAGAACGGATCACGAACAGGCGGCCATGGACGTACTAGGCAAAACGGAACGGGAAAAGAATAGCTTCGTTCAAAATGCCTGTTTCGGCTGGTAGTTATGAGAACCTCCAGCTCACTACAAATGCGAGCTGAGTTCGGTCAGTAAAATAGTAGTCGTGCGCCAGCTGCATCAAACCTTCCCCGTTGCTTCCATCGGTGAGACATATGAATGCCATTCCCTAAGTCTACCTATTCTCGGTGAAGAAACTGTAGCAGCGAAACACTGCATTTTGATTCACCGTTGATGACTGGATAACTAACCAACTGACTGAGAGAAGGTATTTCGTCTATTGTCCCGGCATTAATTTTCACGCAAAAGTCCTGTTCACAAGTGACCAGTAATAAGTTAGATGGTAACGCTAACGCTAACGGTTTGAGCTCAGTTTAGGAAACATGGAACGTTAATCCACAAATTGCTTGATTCGTGCTCCTTAAAACACTCTCACAAGGTTTCTGAAAACTTTTCGACAACCCACGACTGGCGTCGCCCTTCTTGGCGTTCATCAGATAGAGGAAGTCCCCGAGTTTCCCTCAACCTTGTGTTCTACTTGAACCCATATTAGACAGATTTTGACAGATACTCCCATTTGCATACGAATTTGGTTTTGACAGCAGACCCAAATGAATCCAGCTGAATCCCTCGTTTATGGTGGTCTGATTCAACCGAATGCGCTGCATCGAGGCACTTCATGTTTCAGTTCGTACGGTACTCGAGATATCGCAACACTTTGTTTTTCTGGGCGCAACACACTATTCATAAGGTTGTTAAAAACTCTTCGACAGCCCACGACCGGCTTCGCCATTCTTCGTGGCCTAGTGCAGCACATTCAGTTGAAGCGGACCGCCACAAACGAGAGATTCAGCTGGATTCATTTGAGTCTCCTGTCAAAAACAAATTCGTATGTAACTGCAGAGTATTTTTCGAATTTAAAATTCAGTTTACCAGTTTCTCATCATCATGAATTTGTGAGCGGTGCCCTGAAACGAAAAGGACATTGTTCACATCAGCTTAGTGTTCAGTTGTCCTCTCGGGCTCGTTGTCATGCGAAAGACAAATACGCTGACAAGACCCCTCTGTGTGTGAACACAGGTTCAGGTTCCCGTTGCGAGCTGTTTTTTCCAATATACTTGGTATAAGGCCACAGCAGCGACAAAGGAGCTGGCGCTCTAATGGTACAACTGCTCGCCAAGACCACTAGAGTGGGTCAATTGAAACTTCATCATTCCATTTTGGCCATGTGTTAGGGGTTCGATGGCTCAGATTTTCCACACTATTCTCTGTTCGGAAATTTACATCACTTTGTTTTATAATTCAGGGCAACACATCAATACTTCATCAAATTCCTGATGTTTTCTGGTACGGACGACTAGTGTTAAATAGTCTTTGCAGTTAGAAAACTGCATCTGAGGTTTTCTGGGGGAGTTTAAAACGATGTGTCTTAGTTCGGTAAATAAGCGTGTTACTCGGAAGTGCTTGGGGTTTCAAAGGAGGCTTCCCTTTGCGCCTGTGCCGTAAGGAAAGCTGGCAGTCTGGCGTCACGTCTGGGTTGTATATGAAGGTCACCGATGGCTATCGGTCATTCGGTCGGCGAACTTGCATCGGTCTCGTCCACTATGATTGTTCGTGCGCACTCAGCATTCCGCCTGTCACAGCTCAACCGGTCTATTTAAGCAACTTCCTGAAGCGATTGGATGCACCGTGCACTCCTGGTGGTCTGACACAGCTGTACCGGTGTGCTGTCGTGTCTGTGGAATTGCGTGAATGAGCTCCGGATTTGCACTTGAAATCGTATTTTTTCCATGGCACTGTTCCATGCAGATTCACGGGAAACGCGACGTGCCCAGCAGAACGATCGGATTTTTGGATGCAATGGAGTCACGGCTGATTGGAGCATGAATACTTCTCAAGATATATATATATAGGAAGAGAGAGAGAGAGATCTGCCAACTTGTCGTGGTGGTTG
>SJOL01008131.1:679361-712801 GCA_004794785.1 Opisthorchis felineus | reverse complement strand
TTGTGAGTGACAACAATATAACAACAACAGATACTCGAAGTAAGGGGAATTATAAGCGACGTGGTCAGCAGGGCATCAGCCGAGGGAATTACAGGCTACAAACTGCTCAATTGTTGTCCGTCAGAAAGAAAGCGACAGTTACATCAGTAAGGGGAGTATGCAAAAAATGCAGGGCAGCGGAGGAAAAACGTGGTTGACCACACACGCGCACATGTATCGGTAAAGCAACGCTTCGAACTGGGCGGGAAATTTCCACAGAGAAGTGCTAGACTGCTATCAGACCGAGGATTGCCTGATGCGCTGCAGACCTGACTACTTGGACTGTCGCTGAGACAGTAGACAGGGATGCCAAGTAAGCTTAGGTGGTGAAATGGAACAGGGAGACAGTCACAGGACTAGTAATACAGTGGTAGACGATATGCCCACGCTTAATTCAACAGTTTGTGCTTAATAACCAAACATGGTGCATAAAAAGTAGGAGAAACTTCTGGTTGAACGCGAGCTACTCATAAGTAGCCGATGAAAACCCGAAGTTTCACGGCCGCATCATATGCTCATCCCCAGAAGGTTGTAGAGATCGCGGGCTGTCAACAAATTTTGAATGCAAATTCCCGGACGGAGAGAGAGATATGAAGTAAAGTCTTTTTATTTCGAAACATTACGAAAAGGGGGCGTTCCCAGGACCAAATAGCTAGCTCATCCAATCCGGTCCGTGATTCCAGGTGATTCCATTCACAATATCATCGGCATGCTCAGATCTGCAGAACGGATCACGAACAGGCGGCCATGGACGTACAAGGCAAAACGGAACGGGAAAAGAATAGCTTCGTTCAAAATGCCTGTTTCGGCTGGTAGTTATGAGAACCTCCAGCTCACTACAAATGCGAGCTGAGTTCGGTCAGTAAAATAGTAGTCGTGCGCCAGCTGCATCAAACCTTCCCCGTTGCTTCCATCGGTGAGACATATGAATGCCATTCCCTAAGTCTACCTATTCTCGGTGAAGAAACTGTAGCAGCGAAACACTGCATTTTGATTCACCGTTGATGACTGGATAACTAACCGACTGACTGAGAGAAGGTATTTCGTCTATTGTCCCGGCATTAATTTTCACGGAAAAGTCAAGTTCACAAGTGACCAGTAATAAGTTAGATGGTAACGGTAACGCTAACGGTTTGAGCTCAGTTTAGGAAACGTGAAACGTTAATCCACAAATTGCTTGATTCGTGCTCCTTAAAACACTCTCACAAGGTTTCTGAAAACTTTTCGACAACCCACGACTGGCGTCGCCCTTCTTGGCGTTCATCAGATAGAGGAAGTCCCCGAGTTTCCCTCAACCTTGTGTTCTTCTTGGACCCATATTAGACAGATTTTGACAGATACTCCCATTTGCATACGAAGTTGGTTTTGACAGCAGACCCAAATGAATCCAGCTGAATCCCTCGTTTACAAAGGTCTGATTCAACCGAATGCGCTGCATCGAGGCACTTCATGTTTCAGTTCGTACGGTACTCGAGATATCGCAACACTTTGTTTTTCTGGGCGCAACACACTACTCATAAGGTTGTTGAAAACTCTTCGACAGCCCACGACCGGCTTCGCCATTCCTCGTGGCCTAGTGCAGCACATTCAGTTGAAGCGGACCGCCACAAACGAGAGATTCAGCTGGATTCATTTGAGTCTCCTGTCAAAAACAAATTCGTATGTAACTGCAGAGTATTTTTCGAATTTAAAATTCAGTTTACCAGTTTCTCATCATCATGAATTTGTGAGCGGTGCCCTGAAACGAAAAGGACATTGTTCACATCAGCTTAGTGTTCAGTTGTCCTCTCGGGCTCGTTGTCATGCGAAAGACAAATACGCTGACAAGACCCCTCTGTGTGTGAACACAGGTTCAGGTTCCCGTTGCGAGCTGTTTTTTCCAATATACTTGGTATAAGGCCACAGCAGCGACAAAGGAGCTGGCGCTCTAATGGTACAACTGCTCGCCAAGACCACTAGAGTGGGTCAATTGAAACTTCATCATTCCATTTTGGCCATGTGTTAGGGGTTCGATGGCTCAGATTTTCCACACTATTCTCTGTTCGGAAATTTACATCACTTTGTTTTATAATTCAGGGCAAAACATCAATACTTCATCAAATTCCTGATGTTTTCTGGTACGGACGACTAGTGTTAAATAGTCTTTGCAGTTAGAAAACTGCATCTGAGGTTTTCTGGGGGAGTTTAAAACGATGTGTCTTAGTTCGGTAAATAAGCGTGTTACTCGGAAGTGCTTGGGGTTTCAAAGGAGGCTTCCCTTTGCGCCTGTGCCGTAAGGAAAGCTGGCAGTCTGGCGTCACGTCTGGGTTGTATATGAAGGTCACCGATGGCTATCGGTCATTCGGTCGGCGAACTTGCATCGGTCTCGTCCACTATGATTGTTCGTGCGCACTCAGCATTCCGCCTGTCACAGCTCAACCGGTCTATTTAAGCAACTTCCTGAAGCGATTGGATGCACCGTGCACTCCTGGTGGTCTGACACAGCTGTACCGGTGTGCTGTCGTGTCTGTGGAATTCCGTGAATGAGCTCCGGATTTGCACTTGAAATCGTATTTTTTCCATGGCACTGTTCCATGCAGATTCACGGGAAACGCGACGTGCCCAGCAGAACGATCGGATTTTTGGATGCAATGGAGTCACGGCTGATTGGAGCATGAATACTTCTCAAGATATATATATATAGGAAGAGAGAGAGAGAGATCTGCCAACTTGTCGTGGTGGTTGCGGTAATGATCCTGCATGTTGTACTGGAACTCATTTTCTTAAAAGGCTCAACCATGCTTGAGGAAAGTTGTGCTGAGACAGGAATGTGACGATGGCAATATGTTTCATTCGGGCAACCAGCATGTCCATATTTATGGGAGCAGCAATGCTGCCTTCTCCCGGGGAAAGGAATGATTGGAAAAGACCGACCGCACACTCCAATTGCTCAACAGTTGACTGTGACTGTCGGCACGTTATCAAATGCTTAAAGGTGAAGAGTTTGGAGCTGCTCAAGAGGCATCTGCTGCGCGTAGTGGCATTAGGACTCAGATTTCCATACCTCATTTTTGAGCCATTGAACTAGGTTAGCCCCAAATGCCTTGTAGGTCAGAACTTGAAGTAAAAGGCCTGTCGCATCCAACTTTTGTTGATCTCTTACGCAGAGAATGGTGGGCTACACATCTGGGTTACACATCTGAATGCTCATAGGCCCAAATACGAACACGTCCATGAGACTGCTGTCGAAACAGTTGGACTAAGACAAGAGTGGAGACGAGTTTAGTTTGATGAAAATGACTCATTGATATCCACCCAGATTCTGAAACACCTGTGGAAACCGACAGATGAATGCTGGACCAATTGAGGTGAAGAGCTCCAGTAGTACGCGGATCATCGTTGTCACAAGGAATTTTTTACCACACTGAAAGAAACCTATGGACCGAAAGCCAAATATCCTCAGATGACAGAAGACAAAAAAACTTAAAGTGCCTGACGGCCCACCTTCCTCAGAGCCGCAGAACTGCAGCGGGCCATAAATCAATTGCAAAATGGGAGAACAGCGGAAGTAGACGGTTCACCTGCAGAACTGTTCCATTTAGGAGGACAGACACTACAGGACGGATTTCAACGCCTACTATGTACAATTTAGGAGATGGAGGACGTTGCTCAAGATTTCAAGGGTGCAACAACTCCTGTGTATAAAGGGAAAGAAAGTCGACAGAAGACAGACAGCTCTCATGAGATCGGTCTCCTATTCATAACAGGCAAGCTAATGGCTCATATGCTGCCCAGTCGACCAGTCGACGGCATCCTGCAGGAAAACGATTCTGAGGAGAAGTGAGGATTCATAAGTGATCAATGAACGATTGACCTAATTTCTCCGCAAGACAAATCCAACAGAGATGTCGTGGTCCAACTACTCCCTGAACTGTATGTGAATTTCACCTGAGCCTACGACCAAATCAACAGAGAAACATTGTGGATCATTGGGAAGATTTTTCAATCACATCAGAACCTTGCACACTGGAATGAAAGTCCAGGTTCTGACCTGTGCAATTACCTCGAACGAGTTCCTAGTAAGTAGCGAAGTGTAACGGGGCTATGTTCTCCCTGCCTGTTTTCAGTCCCATTTAACAACCATCCGCACAAAAACGTTCTGCCATTCCGAAGTTGATATCTCAATTCAATACAGGTTGCATGGTTACCTGTTCAATTTGGAGCGTTCCCCGGATGCGCGAGTTCAAGGTCTGCACTCTGAGGCGGAGTTTAAGGGCTAGTGTTCGGGTCAATGGCTTCTCGTCTTGCCTTAAGTATAAGCACTCCTGAGTTGTGTATCTTTTATCAGCCTGCACCGGGGATTCAACCTAAAATACCGCATACTCTGTTAATTGGTTTTGTGTTGGTGTGCTGCACAGATTTTTGCTGTCTTGGCAGTACATTATCCACAGACCTGTCGCTTGACAATGAGATAAACGCACGAATAGCAAAAGCCAGCGTGGGATTTGGTCGCCTCAAGAAACATGTCTGAAACAGTCACCATTTGCGCATAGACACGCAGATTTCAGTGTATCGGGTTGCTGTGCTGTTTTCACCACTGTCTGGCGGTTAGCCCTGGACGCTATAAGGACGTCATGAACGGATTCTTGGACGATTTCACTTGTATTATCGGCACAAAATCCTTCGGATCAGAAGGAATGACAGAATCCTCAACATCTAGGCCTTCTGGAGAACAAACGTAGTTGAAATTGAGTGCAGTCTGGTGTACAACTAGCCCCGCTGTTTAGATAACTTGAAACCAATAACCGAGACTCACTCCCCAAAACAACGGAGTTCGAAATCGGAGACGTCTGAAATTCCGCTATCGGAACAGCCTTCAAATAAGTTTGAAGAACCGTAACTTCTATTTTGGGACACAGGAGGACCTGGCACCCGACCGAATGGCATGGAGAATGGTTATCTACCCTTACGCCTGCGGATGAGCTTTGCGGGGGACTTCTGGAAGCACCAGCTCAGTAATGTTAAATTACGCCTAATGGTTTCGGGAAGAAATAACCCGCTCAAAATAGATGAACTGATCACACTGCACAGATTGCGCTAGCTAGGTCACGTGCTCCGCATGCCAGTCGACCGACTTTTTCGAAGAGCCCTTTTCGCACAACCACGCGAAGGATGGAAACGAGACAGACGAGGTCAATGACTTGACAGCGAAGTAGAAAAGCCATCACCAGCAAACTCAGCTACGCTGATCACTGGCGTCTCCCTGGATATGGACCCTGAGACGGGACACATCAATGGTTAGAGACATTGTCAGACATCTCGCAGTCGCGCCCGCAATAGCGCTCATGCATCCAGGCTGTTACCTTCAATGTGTACCTGCCTTCCTGATCGCCCCAATGAAGAGTCCACTGACATCCCTGTGTTTACGCATCAATTATATCAGCTACTGCCTCCAAGGCGCAGCTATCTAGCCCAACATTCCAAATCACCAGCAAACGAAACTGTGGCAGCTAAAACCGCCGTTTTTAAGGCTGATAACGACGACGCACAATCTGGCAGTTTTATGGGATAGTTTCAACCGATTATATGGTCTGTCGACAGCGGAGCCCGAAATGACCCGTGAGCCGAAAAGTCTGTGGATCAAATCATCCGAGCCAACTCTTCAGGGGTTGGAATATCCAGGATCCGCTCCAAACGCATTCGATACTTGAGTCATTCCAAGGTTTTACCTGATTTTACCAAGTTCTCACATGCAGCCATATGTTTTGGAATGGGAGCATTTTCACCGCTCCCACGGATTTTGTGGCACGATGACATCAAACTGGGTAGCTCATCTGAGAACCAGCGGTGATGTCTTTTCGGTCGCTCATTCAGTCACCGGAACAGTTTCGTGCTTTCAAAGCCTATACCATTGCGGTTAAGGTATATGACAAAGTCGGAGTTTTAGTGAAATCCTGCGCCAGTTATCAAGAAAACAAACCACACGTATAATGGAGTCCGTGTGTGCATCCTAGAGGTGGATGACAAAAAATAGCTTGCTCAAAAGTACGGTTGGCGAGACTGTAAATCCAGCACACTATACCAGTAAGTGGAATTCGGAGTAGAGGCCTAAGCAGATGGGGATTTTGAAAGTTTGTAAATGGGTGTATTTCGCGGACTTAAATGTAAGTTCACCAATGGCGCCACTCCTTTAGAGTAGAGTTCAGTGAGAAAATACCACATTTCGTCGGTCTGTTAAAGTAGCCCCTGTAGAGGAATGATATATAGTACCTGCATCCTCGGTTATTGGTGCCAATTTTGCTGAGGATGGGGAAAGCGTCATACAGGGTTAAACCACTGGCCGGGAGATCGCGGGTTCGCGATTCCCAATGAGGTTGAAACAGATCTACAGTGCTCCTCAGCTCTTCCACGTAGATTGACTTACGCGGCGAAGTCCTGATTAGAAGTTTCCAAGTCCCCTCATACTATCAACACATGCAATCGACAGTCAGTGAAAAGGAAACGCCTTTTTGAGACACGAAACTGGATTTTCTATGTCGTTATTACAAGCTTCAAGTTGGTTCCTGCTAAAGGAAAAAGTATGGAATCGATCATTTGGCTGCACTGCTCACGTGATACTGAAGAGAGAAATCTATTGGCACACCGTTCGAGACAATTCATAAGGCGCTCCTGAATGTCCAGGAATCTAAATGTGACGCCTCGAACGAAAGGCCCGTATATTTCCTGAAGATGTCGCTTCAGCCGCATACGTGTCTTATCCCACACGTTTTCAACTGGGTTCAACTCGGTCAGGTAGGGAATCAATCGAACGACGGTCATCTTTCCCTTCTCCGCCAGTGCATCCAGATCCGTATGACATGTTTCCTCGTCGAACACCAGTACAACGTTATCCAGGCCTGATTCCTCTCTCAACTTCTTGATTAATTCGTCAACCAGCTGTAGGCACTGTTCATTACTAACGACGTCTCTCTGGACAATATATTTTAAAATACCACGCCGGTTCATGACTACGACGAATTGGGCGAGATGGCTAATTGGTTAGAGCGCGAAGTTACTGACCGGAAGGTCCGTGGTTCGAACCCGACCTCTGTCTCTCGACTTACCCTGTCTAGGCTTGGGTAACCTAGCAGTATCTCGTGCTTCCTTCGGGTGGCATGGCAGCTAGGCACCGAAAGGTTGTTGCAGCTGGACGATTTTTTTAACGGCTGATTGGATTGTCCAAACACGGAGGTGCATTGTTTTGAACCGCATTCTTTGGTGTGACATATTGGATCGTCTCTGTCAAGCACAAATCAAGCCGAAAAAAATCTCATCGATCCAGACCATATTCATTCCCCGGTGTTGACAGCCTATCAACTCCTCTACAAGTTCTCAATGGTCTTCAGCAGATACTGGCTCCTGTTTACGACACGGCTTCCCAACTGCGTACAGACTACCATCCAAGTAGTTGGGCACGGTTGTTGTGGAGACCACCTTAGCGAATCCCGCGAGGATCCTAGTTTTGAATGACTGTAAGGTCGTCGAAGGGTCATCTGACAGACACTCAGAAAGCTGATCGATTTCTGCTTCACTCAGTGTCCTCGGCTTCTTTCCATCCCTTGGATTGGGAAATCTGCTGGGATTGGGTTTCGAGACCCAACCACGAGTTGTTATCAAATTAACTCCGTTTGCCTTGGCCACTTCTCTCCAGTCGTTGCCCCGCTCGTATGCATCTATGACACTGACGCGTGCTTCCAACGGGTAAACTGCGATCGTACACCGCCTTCGCGATGGTGTTTTCCGAAGGGCGGTTGTTCCGTTGCTTTCCGGTTTGATAGCCATGGCTCGCAATCCATTTTCAGTCACCGACCCGCGAAAATAAACCGGATGGAATCCGGATTAAAGTCAAAATGGCTTAGCGACTGACTTGTGGCCTGATTGGGCAGTGAGCACTGTAGCCAGAATTGACTAATGGTCGTTACACGAGGCCTATCGCAACGGACGGACGTGAGTTGCGTTACTCTTGAGTTGGCCAAGTGTCCACATGACCTTACGGAATGCGGATATGGTGAGGCGGGAACTGATCATCTTCACAGACAATGGGTACGACTGAATTTTCTGTTTCTCGCGTGCCGTAAAAGCTGGACTGAAATATTGTCCACCTGAATTATGAAATTTTAAAAGCCACGTCGCATCACTTGTAAGCGCGGATCATTACACGGAATAAAAGGCAGTTTATATGAATGGACTTTCTAGCCAACCTCCATAAAAAGGGGAGGCAAATCTTCAAGCGATTTGCTCAGAAAAGAGAAATATCACCAGTCGCATAGGCCTTTCGTCTGGGGACTTGTCATTCGTGGAGCCATACAACATTGGATCATGTAAGGTGAACCGCGTGAAACATGAGTGATGCTATATTCTGTCTGTACGTTTATTTATGAACGGTTTGACCAGCAATGACTGGTCGGACGGGCCAATCCTACCAATCCGAAGGCCGCGGGTTCGAACCCCCATGGAGATTGGAAACAGACGCATGCTGCTGAATAATGAAACGACCTCTCGGATTTCCAGCACAGAATCATCCCAAAGGATGAAAAGTCTGTTGAAAACTGATAACTGATTTCATCTGCTTAGCCGAAAAAGTTGATTCCTTTGCGATTTTACCATACATTTTTCTCAAAACAGTGTTTGCTTCATTAGTGTTTTGGCAAAACTACCTGTTCCGAAAAGCCTCTGAAGGTTCTCATGAATTGTTTGGGGAAAATCACCATTTTTGGGAGAATTTGTTGGTTGTCGACTCGAATAATCAAGTTTCTATGTTCTGAACACGAACTCTACCGGATATTTCCATACTTTCGCCATGAAAGTTGAGGGTTCAAGGTTGTCAGTTTTGTGATTGGCTTCAGCTTTATCGAAACTAGCTTCCGTGCTAGAGTCTAAATCCACTACAAAAATTTTTCGGCAGTCCCATCGAGTCTACTTAAACGTGGCCAGATGGAATACGGTTTTTTCCTAATAGCGTATAAAATTTTACTGTTGTGTTAGTGAAGATGCTTTTTTATTACGAGAGAAAATCAATGAATAGCAATTGGATAATACACTGTTGTGCGATATGCGTGGCACAAAGAAGCAATTGATGGCTCTGTACAAGATTTTACAGCGGCGGCTGGGTGAACTCCTCTCAGTCTGTTCCGGATGAACTGGAGACTGGCAGAATCGGTGGGAGTGAACTGCCACCGGGTTGTGATGTGGTCCCATTGGGTCGTATCACCTGGAGACGTTCAATCGCTCTCATTCGTAACTGTCCCGTGTCCGGGTTGACAATTTGCGACACGTTGAAACGATTGCGCCGAACCGAGTCAATGGTATCCAATGATAAATTATGCGACTGTAGTACGCAGACCAAATGTGACTTTGCCCGATAGTGTTTGTGTAAGTGCCCTGTCACGCGGAAACCAACTTGACAGACTGAACACTTGTAAGGTCGAGGATCTCGTTGTCGACTGTTGTTGGTGGTTGAAGTTCGTCTCACTTCAGATTGCGAGTGATCCGTTTGCCTTCTGGGAAGCAGTGGTAGACTTGTCAACGTATCGCAGATGTTTCCGTTTGTTGTTGTGTTTGCACCCTTGCCTGATGACTTTGGAGGACTATACAAGTTGTGAGTGCTTGTCACAGTATGCGATCCAGAGCCAAGGGCTTGCGAGGATGTGGAGCTGGGCTGTGAAGCCGAAGTCCGGGAAATGGAATGTGGAGTTTGGGCTGGAGATAAGACTGGAAGAGGGGTTTGAGGACTGGTAGTCGTCGAGATGGAGCTGGACAAGATACGTGTCATGGTTCTGTCTCTGCGGTCCAAACTAGTGTCAGCTGGCGAAGAACCACGATCAGTGCATACTTGCAGGGATAAGACTACGGGGGGAGAATGGATATAAACAATGCAATGGATTAGAAAACCGATCCAATCCGGTTCAAAAAAAGCGGGTAATGATGAAAAGGGTCAACCGAACAGGAATAACATAGAGAGCCCCTAGTCCTATTCCTTCTCAAAGGGCCTTCGGTGTAGGGATAGAAGAAAAAAGACATTTACTTATTCTTGCCGTTCAAAAGTTAGATTTCTGCCCTGCGGCACAGCCACGCCCAATACAGGCTGCTGGAGGGATACTTCTCCAAACGTGTATTCGAAGTTTATCAGTTCATTAGCTATTGTGGAGACACTTCCATTATCAGCGTACGACGGCGACTATCGGAACGCATGGCACGGCACGGTACGTCGTTTGATCAGCACCGCGGTTGCATTAAGAAAGTCGAAGGTCATAGCACCAATCAGAATCTTAGCTTGCCAGTCCCCTTTTGCAGAAAGCACTGTTTTGTGCGCTGCTGTGCAATCCGAACCGGGAACTTCTACCAGCATGGTTTTTCCCATCAGAGCTCACATGCTAGCATTGAGCAAAGAGGGAGTGTCGGAGCAGTGTCTACGGATATCATGAGCTTAATCACGTGACAATAAGCTCAACCTCAAGTCATGTCAATAAATCCGTTCAGCTTTGCTGCTAACCCTGTTTTGCATTTAACCTGTGTGTTCACGGTCTCCACTCATACTATCAAGATGGATGACAGTTTGCGTCCATATGTGGGCGACTATTTATTCGAAGAACATTGTGAAATCCTAGCAAATCGTGTCAGTGAAGTGAAATTTCGGGACTTTCCCGCTTTGTTATTCACCCGGCGGATTCGAAAGCCGTTTGGACAGTCTGAAACCATTCTGGTCTCAAGCTGCTGAACCAGCTAGTACTAACTAAGTGGTCGCCATTGCGAAGCTTTGGTCCTGTGATAAGGTCACAAAACCCCATGTAGCTTGGTCGAAATTCGGCAATCAATCTCGGTTTCCGACAATTGTTTGACGGGCAGTACGCAGTATTACAAAATTCGTGATCTCCCAAGTGCAACCGGGTTGAAAGAACCTTAACTAAGGATACTTGCTACCTCTGGGTGCTTGGGGTTTTTGAAAGTGATGATTATTAGTCGTACGAGAACAGATCGAAAAGACTTCCAGGTAGGTGGCTATACGGGAGATTCTGGAGTTTACTGCCCTTCACCACACATGTGGATTTATTGGAAAACTTCAAATAAAGCATTCGAATCGGGATAAAAGGATTTCCCAATTACACTGAATAGGAACAAGTATAGTTTCACGATGAAACACTGCAGATTTGATGAGAAAACTAGCAGGACTACGTGATACACATTCTGCAGACGCCTTCAATCTTCTGTTGTATAGAAGACAGCTGGGGAGGCTACGTCGCTAGTAATAAGCCACCAATTTGGGAAACATGTTCAAACGAGCCGAAACAAGGATTTCACCAGACAGTGAAAATGGAAGAAAGGTTGCCAAAACATTGCAGCCTGGGATTTCAACTAATTTCTACCTCCAGAAATCTATTTTCCTTTTGTTTGTTACATCGTACCATACATAACTCGAAAAATGTTTGTAAAGAGAAACAAATATGAGGGAAAAGCACTGTTCCTCGATGGAAGCTTCTAAATTCGACTCACAATTTTACCGTCTACGTGATTAAAGGTATCTTTAGGCGGCGCATTGCCATGCGCACCTATTTTGGCAATTTGCGACGGGCTGATTTGAGCTTCCGAAAATAAACGAATTCGCATCAAAACAACGAGTTGATACTCATGTTGTGAACCTTCAACCACAAGTCTTAGTGACAACATTGATGGGGTTGGAAGGTAATGTTTTTTTCTATCAACAAAGTGCAATTCGTACCTCCTTTTTAGACGCCGCGCTGCGTTAATTTGTTTTGTACGGGGTGGCAACTCTAGAAACCCCAGTCTCTTGGTTGCCCCGAAAATTTGAGACTGGAACAGTGGGACATGCAACACTGGCGAGCAGCTTTATGGTACTTATCACAGAATCGCTCAAAGTCATACACAAAGATCGATGAATGTTCCGATAAAACACTGACTATATTTGCCAATACACTGAGGTCACCCTCATCGAAGAAGCCCACCGTCCTGGAATAGTTCTTTTTGTCCACAACTAAGCGGGAAAGCACTGGACTCGAAATTCGCTCTTATTAGAGCGAACCCGTCGTGCACATCCTCGGCCATGTGGAGATTTGAAAAGCAAATAGCTGACGTGCAGGACGAACGTACCACCTGCACTTTACCGGCGCACGCTGGGCGCATCAGGAATGTCAAGTTTGAACAAGCAAACGTGTTCGCGTTGCCCAAGGTCGCGCCGTGTCGTGTCAGGTGTCCGGAGTCCGCATCCCGGCGAGGCCAAGGGTACACACTATGGAGGACCTCTAACAGGAGCAAAATTCGAGCCCAGTGCATCCCAGCATTGTTGTGGGCAAACCAGGAGAGGAGGAGGACTGTTGAACCAGCTACAAATTGTGCAAAGCACCTGTAACTACTCACAAATAACGAGTTTATCGGAATAAACCAGGTCTCACAGCTGGTTCAAATACCTAGCTGCGAAAACCGGTCGGCGGATGTGTGATCCAGAAAATTTTAACCAATTGGTTATGCCCCCAACCCCTTTAATTTTAGCAGATGAGTCCCAATGAAGCCAAAAGGCTTGGTGTGGATGCCACCACATCTATGCTACAAAGATTTGGTTTTGTCGTCAAACTCTAGAATTCTCTTCTAGGTCCAACTGCTGGTGTTCCATCTTCCCGCTAGGATCTTTGAGTTCAAGAGTCAATGTACAGATTCAAGTAGACTAAAACTTTCATGAAATGAACTCCTCTGGAAAGAGGGACTTTGATGAGTTCGCTCAATTTCTTGTTGTTGAAAGCAAACCACGCAATCTCGTGGATGAATTGACAGGAGTCTACAGCTCCCCTACAGTCTGCTATGGCTTCTATGCCTCAGTCAATAAACCAGGGGCTAAAAACTCAGGCGTGTTATGGTTACATCCCCATGGATGGTTTGTATTTTAATCATTGTCTGAAGTTACCAAAGTCAATGTTTTATGAAAGAAAGATATCTTCACTGGTATGTCTCAGGTTCCAACCTGCCAATTTTCAAGCATAACTTCACACGCAAGACGGATCTTAGTTGGGAATCCTAATTCACAAGACAGAAAGCATTAGGTTCAAGTTCAAAAATAATTTAAGAGCTAGAGCAGTACGTAATGCACTACTCATAAGGTTGCTGAAAATTCTTCGACATCACAAACGAGAGATTCAGCTGGGTTCCAGGTGGGTCTCTCGCAAAACCAAATTTGTTTGCAAATGAGTGTACTTCGCTAATTAGAGAAGTACTTTGTCAATCGACATTTCGAAAGAACTCCGAACAGTGAGGCCTTAGACTAATTCACCAAACTGAGGGGTGAAGTGACATAAAAATACTTAGCTAACGAGGAGACCACCATCAACAACCACAAAAGCGGTCCGCTGAAAGACAGAACCCATTTGTTCAGGTCGGACGACTCTTTGTTGTATCATGGTGCTTGCTGTTCGCGGAAAACAGCCATTGGGGAAAAGAGCTCAGTTTCGGAGCAAAAACTGGTCAACCAAAACGCAAAGGCAAACTGGTTCAGCTACCTTGTTCAGCAGACTGATGTAATGGTGTTGCGTTATTGGCGACGGGTTGAGGTTTTTCGTGACTTAGTGTCCTTGCAGCAGCGACCGCCGTACGCACGATCTCTTCCGCATCCAGAACCGTCAGTTTCGAACCAACAGCAGCCTGATTGGTTGGTGCGACTGGATTGGTTAACACCGAGGAAGTTGGACCGGAACAGGGAAGAGTCCCGGAAAGGGTGGAATCTAACTGATAAGGTATAACAACTGTTGCCTCCCGAGGGCGTAGACTGAGGTTCAAAGGAAAATCCTGAAGTGTGAAAACAAGCAGAGCAAGAACAGTACTGAATCACAAAGGAAAGCCTAGGCGGACACCTCACTTCCTTCATTGCTCAAATAACATGTTCATGATCATTGTGACACACGTACATCATACTTCCGCAAACAGCATTGTCGCTAACAGTACTACTGACTTGAGCCCAGACTACTATCGCTTTAGAGACAGCGTTTAGTTACCATTCAGTTTGAAACTTGGCCCCGTTTTGGGTGACGTTAACTTATCAATCCAAAATCTATCGTGGTATTTTAGCCAGCTATTCACACCCAACACATCTACACCAAGGATTCTCAGGGAGCAGACCCTAAGTAGGCTTTCTTGTGGATCCCTTATTTTTGCAGTCGCCCCATCCGTAGTAGGACATCTTTTGTGGCAGAAAAAAATGTGCACAGCATCTTTTTTGCGTTTGGCTTATAGAAATAATGGGCGACCTCGGCCAAAAGACAACACCTCGCGACACATTTGGTCAGCTAGCGGTTGGACATAAATCGATCAGCTGTTACGACCTTTGGGCACCTAGCTGCCATGCCACCCGAAGGAAGCACGAGGGCTAAGATACTCTCAGGCCGCCCAAGCATAGACAGGAACAGTCGAGATACCAGGGTTAGGTTAGGACCGCAGACCTCCGGTCAGTAAGTACGAACCTTAATGACTGAGCTATCTCGAGCTCATGGCCATGGTTTGTCCATATTTTTCACGCTGTCAGCATACTGTACTTTTATCATGCTGAGATGCTACAGTACATTTTACTAGACGTCCGTTTTGCCCCAAAGGAATCAGACGCGCATCAGGCTTGGAATAGCTTGACTTGGAGTCATTGGATTCATCCGAACAAACGGGTAGAGTTAATACTTGGCGACGTGTGTGGAAGTCTGAACGCTTCAAACGACGATCAAGTAGTCGGAAGGGTCGAGGACTCGCCTGTCCTGTGAAACGAACCGTTCGATCCATTACTCTACTCCAAATTACTCGCAGGGAGTAGCAGGATTCGTTGAATTTGCATTCACATCACTCTTGTTTGAACGGTTTCTATCCCGTCTGGAGCACTTATTTTGATGGGACGGCACTCGACTCGGGTTTCGGCTCCACTAAAGTCGCACGGGAACTTGTACTTCAGTCATGCTGTGACGAAGAAAGTACCGCCAGACCAGCCCAACAGACAACTAACAAATCGGTTTGAAAAGAAGCGGAGTTTCCACCCATGTAACAATCGCTACTGACGCTCGCGTAGTGTGCGAGTTCCGTTCTTTGAGTTTGGTGAACCGTTCGGGTGTGCGATGTGTCCCCAGGTCCTCTTGCTCACTGCGACGTCGGACTGCAGTGTACACGTATTCACTCGACTCCATCCGATGTTTCCAATCTACTGAGCTGCAGAACGGTTCACGATGCATTTAAGAGATGAAACCTTCAAGCCAGTATTTACTTGACCACACTCAGTTCTTCTGCGGATACACTAACCCGAGATAGGCTTATTTGGCTGAAACCAATGAAGTCCATCTGCTCCCTTTGTGGTGATCCGGTTCACATGAATCCGGCCCTAATACAAAGTGCACCAACCACACACGCTGGACGTAGCTGAATTATCACGCTTGAACAGTGAGAACTGTTCAGGTTAGAGATTTATTGTTTTCCCCAGGTTCGAACAAATGATCAACAGTATCACCTCATTAGGAAGTCCTGAAGGGTTTATAAAAAAAACGAGCGCAAGGTTAACGTTGTTGGCTGATCAGGTGGCCGTTGATCTGTTCACCGACCATGACGATTAGCTTGCGAAGGTATTGTCACCAAGGGAGGTTACATCATCAGTGCGTGGTTGGCTAGGTAATTACTCCGCATCAGCTTGAGTTTATATAGTTGCCAAAGACCAGCTGTTATCTATTGCTGTGATTGGCTGACGAGAACACATCTTTCTCGGAATCCCAGACCACAACCCAAAACAATTCGAAAAGGACGAATGGGACTCTAAGGAAGGTGAGTTGCCGTCAGCCAATCACAGCAGTGGATACCAGCTAATCACTGACAGTTACATGAACTCAGGTAAGAAAGGAGGAGGTGCCCAGCTAACCACGCACCAATGGTGTCATCTCGCTTGGTGATGAAACGTTTGCAAGCCAACTGCCAAGATCGACGAACAGATCAACGGCCAACTAATCAGCCAAAAATGAACGCACGATCTAAACTGCTAGCTTCCGTCCCGTTTCCCGTGTGGGTGAGTGCGTTTGGTAAATTCGCAACCCACGTTAGAAAAATCTGCAAATGGTAGAATCATTGAAAGCATTCCCCCACCGCTTATCCACTTTGGACATAAAGGTATTGCCTTCAAATTGCAATAAATGAGTTATGACCAATCTTCGACAGTGTGTTGTTATCTTCCGGAAAAAAATGTTGCTTTTGATCATCCAGTTGGAGTAGCATCTGAAACGCACTGGTCTGCATAATCATTTTCGAGAAAGTTCTCCTTCGCAGTGTTTTTCACTGCGGCATCCCCCAGTACACAACAGTTTGTGCTTGTTCTAAAAACTGATAAAATTCCTTTCGGCTGACTCAGAAAACAATAACCGACCCATTGAGCGAGTCAAACCTTTTGTTTGGAGAGACTCGTATCTCGCAACTTGCACTGCCTGACCCCAAAAGCATTATCCATCAGATGAAGGCTGTTCGGATAGAGCCATTCATGACATAGGTGATGCTAAACTTGAGATAAAAGGGAATATTGTGAGCCTGCAATTATTTTGAAGTAGTCCCGTCGCCTACTGAACACTTCCGCCTGTTTGAGTGAAGACTCAACTCAATCTTTTTAGGGATGCTTCTGCAAAAATATGCAGTCCACAAATTATCTTACGCTTGAAATGGGAGTTTTTTGTTTCCCCCAATAATTCGACAGCCCAGGACAGGTCAAACCGGGAAATGCTGTTTTCATCTATTACCTTAGTGGTCCCTTGTGCCGTCTAGGGTTAATGGTCCTACTCGTTGGTTTCCGATGCAGCAAACCCTCTTGATTGTGTTCTATGTAAGGTTTTCATCACTTTGGTGGCTTCGGAAACCGACTTTTTTCGAAATTCCTAGCTTCCCGAATTCCAATGCTATGTTGAATATGACCGCATTGGTAAGAACCACCACACGCTCAGCATCTACGTGCCCATCACTGGGTCCCATCCGGCATGTTGTCGAACTATTGGTAGCTCGGGTGCGTCTACTACTTGTTGATCAGATGGCAGTTGATTTGTTCGCCGAGCTTGGCAACTAGCTTGGAGGTGTTCCGTCACCAACCGAGGAACCAACATCATCGCGCGATTGCCAACCATCACTCCTGTCTATTGCTCAAGCCAGTTTCGCGTCACACCCTGGAAATTCCTACGGATAACAAATACAGTCGACATCAACGTCACCGAGATTTGAACAAAAGGTATTACAGAACCCCGAGGAAAGTAGTACAGTGAAGTTCGGCCGCCTGTGGCCGAACGGCTCAGTCTTCAATTAATAAGCAGAAAGCCGCGGATTCTGACCTTCTTGGCTATTCTTGAGATGATTTCCAATAGGGAGGACGCAGCGGTAGTGCTTCTCAAATTTTCCGTAGGGAATTACTTCAGCTACGAGACGATAATTCCGGTTGGGACTTGAAACTGGTTGGTTTATGGCTTATAGTTTGCTAGGATTAATCTATGGTCAAGACGGTAGTTTAGGAGTTATGTCGGCAGTACCGTTAATAGGGGAAATGCACTCCAAATCAAAAGATCATTTCTGATATTCCAGGGTAGATTTTGCGGATGCTTGTCGAATGACGATCCAAGTTCACCAGCCTTTCTTGCCACACTAATTAGGTACCTAGGTTTACGGTTCGTTGGGGCATACCTGCGATTTTGACAAAATCTATCGGGTAGAGAAAAAGAAGGGAACCCTGAAGAACTTCTGGATATTTTTTTGCGAATACAATACTCATGGGGTCTGCGAAAGCTGTTCGACAGCCCACAACGGTTTCATCCTTTTTGGAGCTTGTCAGTGAGGTGCAGTTCCCGAGTTTTGTTAGCCTTGTTTTATGCTTGAACAGCACATTCTACGCAACTGGCGAAATATACCTGACTGAAAATTGTGCCAGAGTTAGCGAGAGATTCAGCTGAGTTCCCCGTTAATCTCAACTTAATTTGCAGTTGGGTGTATTCCGGAAAAATTCTGGGCTTTAAAACGGCCGGAATAATGGGTATTAGGAATAGTTACAAACTCAATATATTTGGCAAGGCATGTGTGGAAGAGCCAGTCTGTCCAAGAAGTAGAAGTCTACGGAAACAACGGTTGTTCGTCGATGGCGTTGTCCAAGCACCTAACCTAATGTGACTGGACTCGATCTTCACCTGGCCGAATAGCGCCTCACGTGATGAGGTTAGGTATCACAGTATAGCTGAAGTCAGCAGTCGTATTGCAACCACGATAAGGCCCATACTCCCATGGCTTGGGATGTTGCTTCGGATACCTTTCGTGAATAAATGTACAATCTCCGACTGGCTCCAGTCATGCAGAATGCACTCTCGTTCCCGAATAAGTGTTAAAACAACTTGGTTAGGGTAAAACAAAAATATTAATTACACTCTTCGAATAGTACTGTTTGTAGCTCATCTGATTGGCATAGGTCCCAAGTTGAATGAGAGGGGGAATCAGTGAAATCCATTGGTTTTAAAACATTTCACTTAAAAGGTTTTATTTTCAGTATCAGCGGCTTGATTACGCATCCAGCTACGCACTTTTGCGAGGTAAATTTCTGATTGATTCACGAGACCTATTCCATGGGTTTGCTTTTGTCAAGTCAGTAACCGTGGGCTCGATCGTTTAGCACCTTTATGCCAGATTTCAGTCTTCCTTTTGAAATAGCTCGCCCAACCAGGCAGCGTTTTGGGGATATTTCTTAAACTAGAAGATTTCAATCGTGTCCTAAACACAGTGACAGTAGGTGTTTCACAAATGTGCGACTTGTTTTGTGTGCTATCTCGGTGGAAAACGTCTGCTGGAACACAAGTGGGTGAACACAAGTCACCCGTTGGAGCATGACGTTGGCAGTGAAGTATTACTTGGGCATCAGGCCCAAGTGTTAACTGACAGACCCCCCGAATGACGACCTTTCAGATGAGAACCTCGCTCACCTTGTTGATTTCTCCCTCTTCTGAGTTAATCATAGATTGTTGGTAGTGTGCGCAGATTTCATCCGGTATGTGGAGTCAGTCTGTGCTGAAGAGCGGAGAATCACCGTACAGCTGCTTCATCCCTATTGGGAATCATCAGCACTGTGCACCTCACTGTGATTCTTCCATACATAGGAGTTTGTTCAGCCGGATCATCATTTAACGCGCTAATCCGTGGGAGCTATATACTTCAGCTGCGCTGTGTGATGTGGCAGCCTAACGAACCGAAAACCATGACGCAGGTCCTCACGATTGTTAAGTCAACAAGTTGGCCGTGCTCACAAGACGTCCTTCTTCGGTAAGACAGTGAATAAAGGATGGTGAATGTGATCGGTGAAAATAGTTTTGTAAAAGTGAGAAACTTACTTGGAGCAGATGAACTGCATTCACGTTGGGAGCCGGTATACGGTCTGGAAAATCTAATCTAGGCACAGCAGGAACTGAACCGGGGTACTGCGCGCTGCCGGGCGACGTTGGACTGGCTGATACCGTGATCATTGGGCTTCTGTGGCGAGGTGAGGCGCTGTCTTTTGAGCGAGTCGATTGACGACGCCTACGTTGTTTGACAGATGAACGAGAGGGTTTGGTGGAAATCGCTATGCGGCGGGAACGTCCTATTGGGTTGTTCGGATTGGCTTTGATAGCACGTAACCGTGACCTCCATAATTCGCGTTTTACGTTCTCCTTTTTCAACACCAGTTGTCTTTGGCGTTCCAAAGCCTGTCGGTCAACCTGCGTTGCATCGTCCACAACTAGTGGGGCTTGATCGAGCCCTAAATCTCGAACACATCTGCAGATATAGAATGGAGGTGAGAGGTCAGTGAGCACCAAGTAAAGGTGAAAAATGGGCACCCGAATCAATGGTGAAACGCTGCGCAGAAAGGGGGATAAAATGCGACCAAAATTACTCATCGCTTTTACTCACATCGCATTGGGTACGGTCTAAAAGCCGGCGAGATGGCTCATTGGTTATAGCGCGAATTTACTGACCGGAAGGTTCGTTGTTTTGAACCCGACCTCTGCGTCTCGATTTTCTCTGTCTAGACTTGGGCAACCTGAGAGTATCCCAGCCCTCGTGCTTCTTTCGGGTGATATGGCAGTTAGGTACAGAAAGGGCGCTACAGCTGAACGATTTATAGAAGTCGACAAAAATAGTGAACTAGAGGAAAGAAGTGTTAAATCCCAGGTTTTGGTTAGTTACCACAGGCAGCTTTGTTGATGAGGAATATACGGCAGACGTCTGAGGAGGGGAAAGTGAATCACGTGACGAATTATGGGAAGCCCAATTGAGTGACGCACGAAATCACAAGCCAAGAATTATGAAGTCTTGAGATTTATCAACAAAATGCGGCACTACACGTACAAAATGCGTATACGAGAAGGACACAAACGTCAAATTATGGGGATTTCCGTCTAATTGTTGCACGAATCGGTGCAAGTCCAAAAAAATCCCGGTAAGAACGGTAAATCGAAGTGAATTACCGACAAACGTGCGCGCACACCACGTGATCAAAAAACGTGCGTGAAAAGTTCGTCAGAATTGGTCCGACATGTTAAGGGTCAAAAGTTTAAGAGGGATTGTGGGTGAATATCGAACACACGAGGTGGACGCACAAAGCAGTGTGCTCAAGCAAGGGAAGGGTTTGACCGAGAGAAAGGAGGTACACACGCGGAACGAAATGGTTCTGACCCTCTGACATCAAAACGGTATTTGATAGGTCTACATAAGCGAGTTTTTGTAAATTCGGCAAGAGCTACATTGTGCTAAGGTTGCAAGAATCAGTCACTGAGAGTACAGGAGTTAACGTATTCTCGAGCGGTTACCAATCTATCTCATGTAGGCGCGGCTTGTGTAGGCCTTTTTGCGGACAGCAGGAAACGCGTGGTCAGGCCTGGATTCGCCGTCTGTATCGACTCGCAGTCTCCTGCTGAGACGTTTGTTGCATTAACCGCCGCAATCAGAGGTGAAGAAACTGGTGACCCAGGTCCATATGGGCTGGACTAGCGACTAGGACGACCACCCAGCTTTGATGCTGAAGGATCCTATCCCGATCCTTGGTAATTTGGATACCTCAAACTGCCTATAGTAGGATAGGTTTACATTTTCGCCGTTGTCGCCTGGTCATACCGACAGTTCGAATTTATTCTTTCGGGTTGGTTGATGAGACTAAGTCGTAAGACACCTGAGGTTAAATTAGGAGCATTGTAGGCGAAAGAAATGCAGTGGGGGAATGGAAAAACTAACCTGTCATGATGCCCACGCGACTTCATGTGCTTGCTTAGGTTGCCGCGCGTTTTGAAGGATACATCACAATGCGGGCAAATGTAGGGACGCAGGTTTGAATGGGTCCGGTAGTGCTTTCGCAACAGGCATGGCTTGTGACACACGAGGCCACATTCATAACAGCGATACTTGTTACGGCTGGCCAGTAGTCGGGAACTCAGAAGAGGGCGTTGTTGAGTGTAACTGGTCCGGTTCATAGGAACTGGTGCCAACTGACTGGCCGGGAGTTGTGAAGGAAGAATCGATACTAAGCGGTTTGAAGCCCCCTCTGTCGGTTTGGTCACATTGTTCGAGGGCTGTGTGTCCGGTGAATTTCTCAAATTCCCTAAGGCTGTCGAGGCAACCGAAAGACATATACAGAATAGATGGGGATAGATGTGCGTAGATGTCGCCAAATTTTACAAAAAAAGTGTAGACTTGGACCGGTAGCGGGGCAGGGTGTCGTCTATTATTACCTTAACCAGAGCAAAGACATAAAATAGTCTTCCGTTTGGAAGAGAACCATGATATTAGAACTACAGATGTCCCGGTTTTACTTGTGAATCTTCGTGTACAACGACTGAGGTGAACGTCCCAGATCATCGCTAGTATCATCGAGGGCCTGACAACCTATTTTTTTTCACTCACGGCCACTTTTTGTCCAGGTGGTAGCAACAGATTTACAACAGTTGCCGTTACTAACGCAAGTGTGACAACGGGTTAGAAATGTGTGATTTGGGTAGGTGGGCTAAGCACATGTTGTCTCTGGGCTCATCAACTCTAAACCAATGTTAGGGTAATGGATGCCATAACATTCTTGATAAACTCGAGAATGAGAGAGATAATATAGGGACAAGGTGCGAATTGCCAGTCAACTAGGAGACGGAAAAAGTCGAAGTAGTGAAGAGAGGCAAAAGACTTCCTAACAAGTCGGACAATCGACCGAATCACTGAAGGAACCATTCGCACAACTTGGAAGAAATTATGGTAGAATGGATGCGAAATTAGCAAAGAAGAATAGAAAACTATGTCGACAAACAATTTCATGTGCATATCAATTTGTTTTTCACGGGAGACTCAAGTGAATCTCTCGTTTATGATGTTCGGGGACTTCGCCTACCTGATTAGCCCCAAGAAGAGCGAAACCGGTCGTGGGCTGTCTAAGAGTTTTCAGCAATCTTGTGAGTAGTACCCATTATGGAAAATTGAAAACTCTGCTTTCCTTCATCTCTGTAATGTCATCCGTGAATCGGTACTAGAATCGGTACTCGAGCCAAAAGGAAAAATTTTCTCAGTGGAATAAGTTCCAAGGAATAGTGAGAAATATCCATACCTGATTCAGAGCCACTTCCTGGATTGCACGACAAGGCGGGGGCGGAACTTCTACCAGGTGACAGAACGGATACCTCGCTAACGACGGACGACTGAGTTGAGGTTGCGGTAGGCTGTGAAACAGGAATGCAATAAGGGGTTAGGAACACCGACAAAGAAGTGACGACACTCGCTAACTACAGGGTCTGACACCCAACACTCCATGCATCTGTGCAGAGGGTGTAGCGGCTCCACTTTGCCTAATTAATTTTTAAACCAATTCGCTTAGTTTGATCAGTAAAAGTACACCTAAAAATTTCCATCAATTTTTTGCGCCGCATCACGTGCTATGCGTACGACCTTGGCCCACATCAGGTCAAGGACTTACCAATTTGTGCTGATGCAAAGAGAACACAATGACTTTTAAACATAAGTATGTACTGTGTACGGAATTTAGCTTGGGAAAAGTGGCGTTTATTGTTGCATTATGTGCTTGGCGTGTGCTGCCACAGGGAGGTCCCTCGATTATCCGTATACCTGTTGAGTCCTGTCCTGTGTGTAGGCGCGAGTGTGTCAGCCGCATCGAGTTGCAGATGCATTTGCTGCACGTAATGTGAAAACACCAGGTGAACTTACATGTGGCCATTCTGACTCGACAGTTGCAAAAAACAACTGGATCTGATGTGGACATAGTGGAGCCGCTGCAAGAGAAATCGTTAGTCAATGAATGTATTCACATCATTATTTTTTGAACAGTCCTGTCCTTCCCCCACCCGACACGACATTTCCGCTCCGAGGAGGGCTGACCTTCAGTTTAACGCATGCTGGCACTCATCAGAGATATGACAACACGAAGAAAGGAGAACTGGGGTTGGGTTGCATTTGTACTTCAACCTGCGACCTACAGTGGCCAAATTCACTTGTCTGCAGGCACAGTAGAAAATGAGCACTTCAATTTTTATTTTGCGAAACATTCCTAGTCGCCTTCACTGTTGTTCCCCGAAAGTTGGTAGCTCAGTAGATGAGGGTTCTAACAAATGTACCAGTGTGTACAGGCTCTTACGTGCTTCGGCCAACTGCCTCAAAGCATTGCAGCAATGTGGTTCTGGCGTGAAAAACCTCTCTTAAGTGAAACAGAGCTCGCAGAAATGTGTTGAACATGGTGACAGCGTCAGTGAGAAGATTGACATCCACACCGTAGCAGCATTTTAAGCAGCGATTTTGGAGTGGTGTTCCTTCAAAGAAAATAATTTGACTGTTGACCATGGCGGTGAAGGGTGTGGATACCTAGAAGCCCCTCAAAATAGACCATCCACAGGCTAAGACCACTTTGATTGGTCTTTTTTTCACTTCGAAACTATGGTTCACCCATTAGTACTTGAAGTTGGGCCGCAGTAGTTAAATAGCTTTACGAACTTTCTGCTCTGAAGCCCGAATCCGTCGACGGTCCCGGAGAGAGAACTCAAGAGCTTTACTTATATAAAATGTGGTTCCAAAGAACAGATAAAGTTCGTCTCTTCTGAGGGTCAGCAAATCCTGACGGTGACCTGGTCAGAAGAGTGAAGGATCTTATGAGGCTATTGTACACTGAGCACCGCTGCGTGTATGCAGTGGTGCTAACTGACCCCTAATACGCAAGTTGAAAGTATGCAATGGAAAAGTTAATTCGTGCAGTGATGATACAAAAGGGATGGAGTTGGTGGTCTAGTTGCTCGCAAGGCGGCCAAAGGCCATAGGGCTCTCGACCCTACAGGTAGGATTGGCCACCTAAACAACCACTAGTGCTCGAAGGTCATTCCCACTTGAAGAACCGCCCACTAACGCACACTAGTACTCGCTGCACAACAGCCAGACGCTCCGCTCCGCCACACACCACAGTGGTGATGATGTCACCCTGAGTAGGGTGACAGTAGGGTGAGTAGGGTTTGCAACAAGTTTGTCATGCTCAGCGGACAACCCGACCATCATGTTGTGATGGGGCTGGTACACGGAAATGATAGAATATACGTACACAGTAGCCTGGGGCGTGATCATACAGTAGATCAAAAACAGTGACTACCTCAGCAGGTGTCTGCATGTTTACCAACGGAGGCTCCTTCGGTAGGATAGCAATCACGTTGCGTTCGGCAGGTCGACTGATGGGTGGGGTAGATCTGATGTTAGTAGAGGTGGTTGTTTGGGTAGGCTCGCGCAGCGCTGTTGGAATCGGTGTGACGAGGGCATCTGTAACAGTGGAATTAACCGCACATGGAACACGTACAGCTGGATCCGATTGGACCAAGAAACACGAGGTGACCATCGACTGACTCGCTGCCACAGGAATGTAGGGACTGATGATACGTGGTAGGAACATTAGTGGAGGTAGAATCACAACGTTTGGAGAACTGGGCAACGAACAGCTGTACTGGACAGGGTTTGGGTGGGTCAACGAGGACACTGTGAAATTTTGTGGTAATGGAGGATACGGAACGGCGGGCTGATGCGAGATCGGGCATGCCCTAGGAATACTCATATCATGCGGCGTTCTGGGAATCAGGGGAACGGGGATCGCGTTGGACAAGCCAGGAGTCCCAGATGTCCTAGTCGCGACAATGGCTGCGACGGTTGTAGTTGACGTCTCAGAAACTGTCACAGAAGTGTGAAGGGCTTGTGGCCCGAGGGGGACCGGGATGGACCGGGAGTCAGAATTACCCATAGAAGTTTGGCTGCAGTAGGTGGGGTGCAAGTCTCCTGATGCTGTCGCAGTAGTGGCTCCTGAAAGGTGAAGCAAAATACTCAACGTCTGAATACAACGTCTGAACTACAAGCAGCTTGTAAGTAGCAGATCTTGCTACAGTGCTGTTCAGTTAAGCCGTTCAGTTATGAGCAGAATAAAAGACACACAAGATATCTAATCCAGAATGTTAACACTCCGCTCTTCTGGGCTGAGCGAGTGAAATGACTATCAACAGCGATATGTATCTTCTAAGTGTACTAACCAAGGCTACATTAACTCCAGGTGTCACGGTTTTGTTCATGGGGGACAAGGGGAACCACGTGGTAATAGCCAAGCACTACAACCAGTCACCACACTGTATCTAATGGGTCTAATGGTATGACCCAAAGAAATAACTTCGCATCGATTGGTTGTTGATCAGGTGGCTGTTGATCTGTTCGCCGAGCTTGGCAATTGGCTTGCAAACGTTTCGTCACCATACGAGGAGACATCATCAGTGCGCAGTTGGGTGGGTCATGAGTCTGACCATTCGTCGACCATTCTGTCTAGCTATTGTCCAAGCTTGTGGATGGTTAATTGGCGGTCGGTAGGTTACGCTACGTGGGAGGATGCGTTTCAGCAGGCATTCATGGAGGAAGTAGAGCTGTTGTCGTGTGGAGGCTTGTCGGCAGGCGAAAGTCTCCCATCGACGGGCTGTTTTGAGCGTGGAACGCCCGAAGTTGTTGGTAATGTGTTGTTGTGTGCACTGATGATGTCTCCTCGTATGGTGACGAAACGTTTGCAAGCCAATTGCCAAGCTCGGCGAACAGATCAACAGCCACCTGATCAACAACCAATAAACTCACCCGAGCTACCAATATTTCAACACATTACCAACAACTTCGCATCGAAGAAAACGACTTTGACGCCGGCCTTGACTATTTGGTTAGACGACGTATGGATTCGGAAGCTTTGTTTAGGAAGACAGATACAGGTTGCCATCGCGACCAAGATTGTGTGGTAAGCAAATTTTTCGGTCCGAGATAGTTCAGTGGGTAAGACGCGAACTTTCTGGCTGGAAGGTTCGTGGTTCGAACCCAACCCCGTCATCTCGACCGCTCCTGTCTAGGCTTGGACAACCTGGCAGTATCTCAGCCCTCCTGCTTCCATCGGACGGCATGGCAGCCAGGCACCGAAAAGGTGTTACAGACGAACGATTATTATTAATCTTTAAATTGTTCGGTAACGACAACTACCTGAAACCACCACCGCCGGAGACGCAACAGTTGGCGTTCGTTGATAATGCACCGACAGACGTTTCTTTGGAGGCGGACGAATCGTCCCGTGTTGTTTGCGGTACTTCATTGACCCCACTGGACTCGTCGAACTGCTGGTTTGATTTGGAATCTCCTGTGTATGGGGTGTTTTTGGATCGCTATGCGGTTTGATTTCGGACGGTTGCTTCTGTTGCGGCTGTTGTTGACAGGTCAGGGGATCTGCACTGCGGTTGAGTGATGAACGAGAAGTAGTGGGAGATTCGTTTAACCATCTTGGTCTGGAAGCATTGAAAGGATCAGCACAAAATGCCAGAAGGTAAGACTGATCGCTGTCCACACTCTTTCTCATGCTGTTGCAACTGTTATTGCATCCGCTCTGAGAGCAACACTGAGAAAACGTGATGGGTGCATGGACGCCTTGCTGCTGTCCTTGTGTGATGTTCGAAAGAACGGGAGAAGGTGGATCTAACAGGGGGTATGACAGAAAGCAGAGGCAAGGTAACACTGGATATGGAAAAGATGATAGGGTAAAAAGCCAAGATATACTCAGAGCAGCGAAACCATTGATCATATCCATGAACATCTAGGTTTCGGCGGAAACAGGTGACAGTACGGAGATTCCCCCTAAGAGAGGACCACTTCTCTCCGTAGTCTACCTACGTTCAACATGTTCCGTTTCGTATCCCTTCAGCGGGTGCTCCTTAGCAGGTGTGTAGAACTCATACGTTTGGCCAATTCCAAAATCAAAGACAATTATGGAGCCGCCTCCTGTTCCTGTACGGAAACGAAGTAACCAAAGCCCCGGTTCATCGTGGATCTGGATGTACATGTTGCTTCCATGCGATTCTATCGGCTAATGGGTAAGTCTTAGTGAGACCTAACATCCATGACCTTCGTGGCTTCCGAATACTGCAAAATGTCGTTGCTCAATACTACCAACCAGATGGCAGAATGCCTAAATACGAGACATTCATCGGAATATCCCAAAGTATACGGTGTCCGTAGTTCAGGGGATTTTTTGAATATACATCCAAGTCCCCAATAGCAGTCGATGTATTTGCCCTACGCCTGCGAAAGACAATTAAGCAAGAGGATATAGGAAGTGAATTTATTGACATCCAAACATCTACATAATGTTCTGCGCCCTGACAACATTCTTAGCGGATGCCCGATGCTCCGTTGTTGGGAGCAGCTTTCCTCAGAGAACTTATTTTGCGTCCAAGGTTGCTGATAAAAGCGGAATTGCTTAGTCAGCTTTAAACAGTTTACAACGGAAGAAATCCGGCTAAACAAATGAAAGTCCTTCATCCCCATAATTTACTAAGTTGGCGTATACGTTACTGGCTTCAACGTAAAGCTGTTGGCCACAATCATCATGAGATAAAAATCTAGCAAGCAATATGATGATAATGATGATGTGAAATCGAAACGAGCCCTGTTCAAGACTCTACTTCACCGCCTTCCACCGTGGAATCGTTCCAGGAATTGCAGTATTTCTTACGTTGAAACGTATAAATCATTTTTCGGTATTGATTGGGTTGTCTCACTCACTCTAGCGGGCTTCTAGCACATTTATATTTTTTGTGTCCTACACAGGATCGCTTGTCCGAAGATGCATCTGAAGAATAAGCAGCTATATGGACGTAATACACTACTCATAAGGTTGCTGAAAACTCTTCGACAGCCCACAACCGCTTTCGCCCTCCTTGGGGCTCATCACGTAGGCGCGGTCCCCGAGTTTCCGTCAACCTTATGTTCTGCTTGAACCCAAACTGCAGGAAATCAGCGAAACATCAAAAACGAGCGATTCACCTGGGTTTCAGATGAGTCTCCCTGCCAAAACCAAACCGGTATGCAACTGAGTGCATTTCGCTAACAAGCGGCTATCTTTCCTAGTTTTATTTATCGCAGTCCTCTGTACACGTGGCGACTGGCCGGGTTGATAATCAGAATGATCCCTCTTGTCAGTCCGGTCGCTTTTCCCTATATAACTGAATGAGTGTTTCGCAGTTAGGTTTAGGTTGTTGCAGACAACCAAATAGCCAGACTCAGGAAGATAGCGCGTGATTAAGATTATGAGAAGCGAGCAGTTGCTCAAGAAGGTCAAGTTGAACAGAAAACTTCAGAAACGAAACCTCGCACGTCAGCTCCGGTCCATGAAAGCACGCACGTAGGAATCGGATTTCTGTTGAGCTAGGAATCGAACAGCGAAATACCGCGGATTAGACGATTCGACAACACAGACCTGATAAAAGGTAGATAAGTTTGAAGCATTATCGGTGTCCTCACAGCTTTTTACCCAAATATCATACTGCATCAGCGTGTCAGAAACGCGGAATTTTGCAACCACAAAGTCGCGAGTCGAAGGGAATTAGCGACACTGATCAGTCATTTGGCTACACCACGTCCCTCTGAATGGGCTTTGTGAGTCACATGGGACTATGTTTGTCCTTTTTGGCAGGATGCCTTCAACTCTCATGCGAATTTTAACAACAGACCTATGAGGAATTCAGAGATATCTCTAAAAGCTAAATGGCCCTTATTGAGGGGTCGTTTGTTGTTGCTTTCAGTGTAGTGAGCATAGCACAACTACTCGCCGCAAAAGCAGCAATAGTGATGACTGGTTATTTCAGTCCTTGCCAGAAAAAATCAAACTTTTGCATTTGTTGGGACTACTGACTATTCGCGCAGCTGTTTACACCTGATGGACGGTGCACAGATACAAACGACTTGATGTGCTGCAAATAAAGCGTTCCAAGGACTCTCACACAGCCTAGTCCATGCCCGACCTTGTTTAAGTTTGTTCCAAAACAAAAAATGTCTCGCTGTTCACATATTGGGACAGAATAGGCGGTGCATAGTTGGTGGGCGGTCTACAAAAAACGTGCGCATCTTGGTCTGCATAAAAGCGAGCGGAACTGATAACGAGTCAGACAGAATAATGCGCCAGTCCTTGTCAGATGATTTGTATTTCACGAAATGTGGTCAATAGAAGATGAACCTGCAGTAACTAGCAGGTAGATCGCTTTCACTTGAGTGAGTAAATACTGGCGCAATGCAAACCACTAGGAGTGTGTGCAGGGCATGGCTGCGTTCTGGTACAGGCTCAACTCACTATGAAGCAATCAACTAGGCAAAACAACCTACCGAAATGTGATAGGGAGTGAGAACGTGAGGGTTAACTGAGGGTTAACGTCCCAGCAAGCAACACGCCGTATGCTGAGAGGATCACATGTTTCCCATTGCCCCTTGGCTTGTTGTGCGCCAACGTCATCAGACTAAAAGTCCAGCTCCGTTGTTGCCCTGGTGCAATAGCTTCGTGTGCACCGATTGCGCTTCAAACTCGAATAGCATGTGCACGGTCAACTGCCGCTTGACACTACGAGGTCACTTGTGTTCAGTGCATCATGGAAATATGGGATAAATCCGGTTTCTAACCTGAGTACTCAAGTCTTGACACTCTGAAGCAGTACCATGAGCTAGCTTGCAGCGGAACGAGTTGTGACGTGAGGCGTTGAAAGACATCAAGTAGCTAGTTACACAACAAGCGTGGGGATAATTTGTGACGTATGCTCCGTTTACGGGTATTAGTTCACCTCAAACCCTCCAAAGAATGTTTCATCAGACACGTTTGAGGCTTTTTTCTTAAGTTATCATTCTTGCACAGTTTCATGATCTTAGTTATCTTACATATTAACGGGCTAAAGGAAGACTCGGAGATTTTGGGCCATGCGGTGCTTTCAAATCTGGCGTTCAAATCCAGAAATCAACAGGTGTGGACTTGGGTGTCCCGGTGGTAACGAGGGTTTTGTTCCTGTCATTCAGCACGACTGTAACATACGAAATTAATCTTGAAGCAACAGGGGTCGATAGTCAATTTGAAGGTATCGATGGTCGTTGACCAGGATTATATGTAATCGGCTAACGCAACCAACTGCCGAATCCAAAGAAGATACTAGATCCAAAATGGGGCTTGCGTCCCGTTTTCCACCAGGGCTTGGGCACACAAAAAACTGGTTCACCAGGACTATTGTCTTTTCTATTTAGTAAGTTTAAACTGCTGAAGGGTTAAACTTTTTGATCATTTTGGAATACCAATCGATTGTAAGTTGGCCTGCGCCGGTTATCAATTACTTACTGTCCACGGAGACAGTTTAATCAATTGATCCGCATTTTCCGATTCTTCGTCCGTTGCCACAGATCGTCACACTCCAAGGACTGAAACGTCTCATCAGAATTCGGCCAAGGTCATCGTCGCTGTCTATCACAACGGAGAGACCGTCCTTTTTGGCCTATACTTATTGAGAGTTTGGCAACTGAAATCATCCCTGAGTGGTGCCGTCAAAAAGGCGTAGGGGGTCTAAATGCTTGTTTCAGGTTGGTGATCGTTTGCCTGTGTAGTAAACGGTGCCTGCCATTTTGATTTATTTATAGGTAAACAATGGTGATGTACAACCTTAGTGAGCTTCGGCTCATGAGCTTTCTTTCTGATTTCCATCCACAGAAACTGTCCTGAACACCCACCTTCGGAGAATCACTGTCCCCTGGTGCTTCCATAGCGTGCACAATACACCTGTAAAGGCTGCGACCTGAGCAAGTGTATAGAGAAGAAATCAGACAAGACACAGTAGTAGATGAATATTGCTCACCACAATGTCCAACAGAGATAGTCATGCCCGATTCGCTGCACTGCGGCTTGTTCTGTTCTTGTTGTTGTCGTTGTTGTTGATTGTCCAAAGGCACTTCTCCTGAGTTCGCTAAAGATAAAATAATTCTGGCTGCTTGCAGCTCCTCTTGCGTTCGTGTACTGATTGCAACTGAGTCCGTGAGGGGAGAGGATGCTGAACCTAGTGAACAAGGTACGACGGATTTCGGGACGAAATCCTTTGCGGCTTTCCGCGGTGATTCTTGAGAATGGTGGTGCGCATCGGAATCGGATTTTTGGGGTGAAGTAGGGACTGCAGGGTGTAACACGGGATGTGGAAGGAAGAACAATTAAGTGGGTTTCCCTGAAGAAACCACGTTTATTATTCATCACCCAAGCAACATTACGACGCATACAACATCCCTACTATGGTGAAAGCTGTTCTCGGTAATCGTGTCCTATGTTCACAAATCGATCAATTAAGAATATTTGAGCTGCTTTCGACTGAATGGACGAGACTTGAAAAGAAACAGGTTCATAAGGGAGTGGCGGTCATAGTTCAAAGCAAACTCCTGCGAACCGTACACACACAGATATACTGTTTCGTTGCAAAACCGTTTCGGTGCCTAACTGCTATGCCGCCCGAAGGAAGCACGAGGGCTGAGATACTGTCAGGTTGTCCAAGCCTAGAAAGAAACAATCGAGATTCCAGGGTTGGGTTCGAACCACGGACATTCTGGTAAGTAGTTTGAGTCCCAACCATCTTGAGCTCGTGATCGTATTAGCTAGAGGGTCGTTAGCTTGGGCGAGTGTTGCATTCCAGTGCTCCAAAGCTTCAGATATACCGACACGTACGGAAGACCTTACGGTGTGGGAAGAAGCACACTCGCGGGTTGTAGGTTGGAGACTGCTGCTTGGGGTATCGTCTCTGGGTCCCTATTCAGAGCAATGCAGTAGCAGCAACAGTCAGCAGTACTGACGGAAGTTTCACTCATCGGGTGAAGTTTACTTTTCCTTTGAGCTACTTATAGATTGTTAGTAGAGTGCAGAGATTTGGGAATTTTCGGTGGAGAATTCGTCCTGTAAGTGAAGCCAATCTATGCTGAAAAGCCGAGAAGCACTGTACGGCTGTTTCATCCTTATTGGAAATCATCAGCAGTGCGCATCTCGCGAAACCCCAGGGAGTCTCGAACCCGCTACCTCCTGGCTAGTAGCTGGAACACTTAACCGTTCGGCCACGAGCGGATGATGAGTACTGTGATTAACTCGCACTTACACAGGATATAGCGCCATTCATCCTTCAGTCTCAGGATCCACCTCACGTGGTCACGCCTTAACTAGCTCTTCTAGTACAGGCTTTTCAGATGAAGGGTTCATTCGTCGTGTAATTTATTCTTCCATTTCAGTTACTTATAGTTTTTTGGTAGTATGTCCTTCCAGAACAGCTCCACCAATAACAGTGTGAAGTAAAAACGGCTTTCCATAAAACCATGTCAAAAGATGCACGGGATCCAGTCTTCAAAGAATAAAACATAGAAAGGTATCTGGCGAAATACGCAAATCATATTCTTCACCTGAATGTGCTACCTAAAGGTCGTCTAATTTTTCATTTGGACAGATTTGACGTAACCATGGCTATAAGGTTACTGTCAAAGAATCAGTCGTACAGGTAATGCATGCATTGTCTTCAATAACAAAAAAAGACGAAGAACTGTCAGCTGACACCGCTCACCTATCTCGTTTTTCGCATCCCCCATTCGCTCCTGGTTGGCTGCTAGAAGAGTGTTCACACTACTCCCCAAGCTGGCCAAACACCTGTTGAGCTCTTCAGCCTTCACACTGACCGGAAGACGGATTGTTCTGTCGTTTGGTAATTCCAACTGCAGTATCCCAACCAGAACGGTGGTCGGTTTCAGGTCGCCATTGATCTGGTTACTTGGACTCGACTGAAGTTGGGTTGCGATCGGCGAAGCAAACGGCAGCACATTCAAATTAACCGACTCCTACGGGACAGAGGAAGAGGGGAAGAAACGTTGCGGACATTAAGAAAAGGTCCCGTCAAATCCAGATTGGACAACCCACTGATCAATGCAGTGTTAAATCAGACAAGTGTAGATAGGGCACAGTTTTCTCTGAATGTGTAATCATCCGAAAAATATTCATACAGATATTGCATTATCAAAACCATGAATTACATTTGTGCTGC
>SJOL01008131.1:606737-650258 GCA_004794785.1 Opisthorchis felineus | reverse complement strand
ACTACAGCGGCATACACCCCAAGTGGATTCCAGGACACATCATTCGCTGGTGCGGAAAAGTGCTGTACGAAACTCAAGCTGGTCCAGCCAAGTGGATCCGGCACACGAACAAAATCCAGTCAACAAATGTGCAGGTCCTGCCCACCGAACCGAGTGAGTTGAGTCTAGAGATGCTTCTGGACACTTTTTATCTCGGCACCATTGCGGAAAACTCATCAACTGCACCGTTAGAGGCCTAACCAGAGCGCGCATTACGAACGCGACGCTGGTCAGACAAGATCCGCAAGCCAGTGAGGCTGCTGTAAGTAAACCCCCGACTTCAAAGCTAGGTCAACAAACCTCAAGCGGGAGGTGTTAGGCGGAATTCCGCACCGATACCGCTTTACCGCTCACAGTTTGGCGCTGCTACGGCCAAGAAGCTTATCCCGCACGCGACTGGTCAAAAGATTGGGCCGCTTGCCAGCCCAGCATCAAGGCGAGCTCTGATTGGTCGAAAGTCTTCACCCAACAGCCAATCATGATACAATATCTGCCGAACGCGGTTGCCAGTGGCGTGTCCAGAAGGCATCAGAATTTCCAGAACGTTGTCGCCGCATACACTGTAGAAACAACGCGCTGTACATTTGTTTTTGGCCCAGCTTTGAGCGGTATTACACGTTGTGCACCTTTGGTGGTTGGTTTAATGGGGACGCTAGCTTAGGAAGTTCAGAACAAAGCTGAGAAAATACCGTCACTACAATATGCGACCGAGCATTCTGCGCTACGAATTCTGCGTAATCAACTCGTGTAGTATTGTGGAGTGATGTGTTTTTTCTATTGCAGGCGCATTGTTGTGAGCATCCATCAAAAATTTACACATTCGAATATCTACGGTCCCCAACAGCAACAGCGCGTAACGCGTGCAATTATCGCTTCAGCAATGAATCGGAAACCCCGAAAAACCTCTTAGGAAGGGCCTTATGTTCCCAATAGCCCTCATGCCATGCCATCTTAGCGTATTGCCATTTGTACTTGAAAGTCGTAGAGTAATATCACGTCATCTAGTCCTGTCTGGTTGCTCGAGTAGTAATTTTCTGGGGAGTACGTTATCTACTTATGTTTTTATAAGTAACATGGTCTTGAATGTTCCACATGAAGCGGACATGAGATAGGGACCTCGGAATCCCTTGAGTTATGACAGGGTACTACTTAACTCAAGCTGCCCGGTCAAATGTACGAATCAAAATGGCAGACTGACAAATATGTATTCACTCAGGAACTGTACTAAACTAGAACGGAAATTTTTTTCCAGAGAACGATAAAAAAACTCACACGAATCGGGATGCTTTCGCTCTGTCCCCTGCCCCAGGTCCACTCACGCGAGCTTGAACCACACGATGGGAACGGCATTTCTGGTGTTTCATCAAATTCCACTTCGTGGTGAATCGAATGTTGCACGTAAAACAGGGGTAGGGGCGTTCGTTGCTGTGCTCAAGCAGATGTGTCTTCAGCTGTGTAGGCCGGTCAAAGTGGCTGCCGCATATTTTGCATCGGTGGTTGCCATCTAAACACCGAGACACAAAAGTGAAGAGGGACAATAGCATTGTGCTGACAGCCTGAACGGAGTACATACTGTATTCTGTCTGAGAGCGATAGGTGATGGTTAACTACATCTTCATCAGTACTGACACCAGAACGTCAAGGGTGACTGACTCAAAATGAGGATGTTCCTCTGAATGGTTTAAAATGACATTCTCTGTCAGTTACAGCCTAACCTGCGATCCTATGGAACAGAAGACATCCCCAAGTAGGGAAAACATACCTTTTTCCCCGTGATCCTATTTCTTGATGGATCACTACAGAGCTCCGTTGAGACAAAGGACAATATGATAAACCGAATGAGGCCTGGTCCTGAGCTACCAAACGCACTGTGGGGAACGTGCCTAGCAAATACGGTCAGAAAATTCGAAGAGGTACGAGGAAAACGAGCATCGCTTACATTACTTCACACCAGTCTTGTTGGGCAACGCAAATTTGGCGCAGTTACTACGTAATCCTTAGCCCGGGAGGCTGGCTAACTCAATGGATATCATGGGGATACAAAGAACACCCCTTTAAACCTCGAGCACTTAACCTTTGACTGTTTTTTGACATCTATATACGTCGGGTCACAGAAAACCTTGGGCTGTAATTGGCCAATGTTTGGCTGGCACTGTGCCTGCACTTGATGCTACGGATTTGTTGGACTTTACTAAGCTTGTTGAGTAAACTACCTTCTTCCTTAACCGGGTTTCCATACTCTGGGTAATCATATGGGATAATTACTACTCATTTCTGTAGAGTTTCAATGAACGTCGATTCAATTCAGCTACATGTTTTCCGCAGGTCGTATTGCACAAACGATGCAGAGGCATAGAATTTCCTTCTGAGAGGAAACCCGGCTACTTGAATATCGATCAGTAGTTAAAGTTGTGTGAAGTAAAAACCACAACTGCAAAGGAAGGGAGCCAACCGGCAAAATGGGCAGCCGTAACCGAACATGCCTGGCAAAATTGAAAGTCCATGATGATACCTTACCGGGAAGTCCTGACGAGTGGATGACTGGCCACCTTTCAGATGGTGCTCCCCACGCCAGCGCGAGTATTGGATGGTTCACGTGTGTCCGGCATGCACTGCGTGAGTAACCAGAAACGCACCTAGTCCCCATGTCTGGCGAATGTTATTTGAACCTCAATACAGCGGGGTAGTATGCATTAATACGAGCGAAACCCAGTCCATGGGAGGGACGGGAGGTGTAGGGATAGAATTCAAGACATCCTATTACTACACATACACCTTAGGTACCCCAGTTCATGCCAAAACCATTCGGTGTGGCATTAGCCATCCCCAGCCAGCTGAGATACGGTAGCTGAACAAAAGGGTTGCATAGTTTTTGTGTGTATGATACAGTGAGAGGTGTAGAGGGGCCCCGGTGCATGATCAACTTTTACTAAATCCTAGTTACAGGTGGGTGTGGAACGAAGAACCTATCGCTGAGTGGCCAATAAAACTAGATAAAGGTCTCATCCACCTCGTCCATCGAATCACGTGTTGTGCAATTTCACGCGAAACTTGCATTGCAGGCTAATAGCGAGTTCTCTCCTTGAAATCCGGACAATCACACATGACGTCAACAGTTGGTGCTCTCCCAATCGTCCTCGGTTCGCATGCCAATTTGTGATTCTACAAACGGTCTGTAACCGACTTCGTGGCTTTCTCCTGCAGATGTCCTCAAATCCAATATCTCCAAGAACGTTTTCTTCTAATATAGTCCAACTGTTGTGGAAATTCTACAGGCCTGGGTTCTGCTCGAGACCGGATGGTCCTTGGTTCAAACCCAGCCCCGGCGTCTCGATTGCTTCTGTCTGGGCTTGGACAGCCCGGTAGTATCCTAGCCCTCGTGCTTTCTTCGGGTGGCATGGCAGCTAGCCACCGAAAGGGATTTTCCTGATGAACGATTATTATTGTTGTTATCTTCCATCCTTAAAGCCCCGGGAATATAAAGTATAAAGGGTTTCATTGTTGGTCCAAGCGATGGGACACGGGTTGGCGATTCCCTCCGGCATACCACTATACAGTTGCACCCAAATTAGTCCTGTTCCGGCATTGTTTTAGCGGGTGACCGCTTACGCTAAGAAATGCGGAAAAACAATTCTGGAACGAATTGAGAAAAGGCTCAGGAAGGCAGAAGGCAGAAACTATGTTGGAAATTGAATTGGTGCTTACTGAAGTACCTTCAGGTCAAGATGAAACCACTGAAACCCATCATAGTACAACCGAAGACTCCCGAAGGTGATAACAACGAATATCAGTTCAGCGTCAGAGCAGGGGGTGAGAGTAACGAACACGCACCGGAGAGTTTATCACTCGGATAAGCCCAGAGTAAGTGGACGTAAATTTGTATGGATTGTCCATAGACGACTATGCAGCCGTCGGGAAGTAGACAACAGAACGCAGCAGAATGAGTCACCCCAACCGCGATCCAAGTATCCACAGCCTAAACAAGTCCGGCACGTGGCTCACAGCTGTTCATCTTCGTCTCTCGTAAGTCAAGTTACCAATACCCGGTGTGTAGTTGTCTAACTATCCAACATCTGAATTATCACCTGGAGATCTTGAGTCAAAGTCTTTGCCTTTCGCAAAATATTATTATATATAATTCATATTCTATGCGAAAAAGTGTACGGAAACGGAGTGACGGGCTTGATCGTCCATGTTATCGATCGGTGACACCCACATGACACCTGGTAAGCGTTCTGATTAATTCACATACTCCTAGTTTAGTCACTTCGGCCAGCAGCCCGTCAGTCCTATTCGGATTCTTTTTTCGGGATATGTAACATTCAACGGTGAATGCTCAGCAAATATGAAATCATAGTCAAAACGTTGATTGGCTGTTCGCCAAAGGGTTATGCCCACACTCCTCATAGTCTTTATGGTATTTCGTGTGCATTGGCTTTCTACCGCACTGTGCTTCAATTCACCTACGCTCCACTACCGAAATACAAATGAGCAACTGTTAGTGACAATCAACCTGTCAAGATAGCATAAGTTATTATCCTGCTCTGGGCTTTTCGGCCCACAAAAAGATCCGTATGCACTATTTTGACGAGATGTCGTCCCATCTTGACACTGGGGTTATAGAAGTATATGTACTTGGCAATACTTACAAGGTGGCAGCACATTCAGTCGGAGATTATCATAAACGGGAAATTCAGTTGAGTCTCCAGTTGAAGCCGAATTAGTTTGCAAATGACTGTACTTCGCGAATTGTGTACAGTTTGAGTTCACGCAGAACATAAAGTTGATGAAAACTCGGAGACTGCGCTTACCTGATGAGTCCCAAGAAGGGCGAAGCCAGTCGTGGGCTGTCAAAGATTTCTCAGTAACCTTATGAATGGTGTGGCATGTTGAGAAAATATACTGCGATATCTCAAGTATCGTACCGACTGAATCATGAGGCTGCCTTTGTGCAGCAGTATCTCGTTAACACCAACCTAATATGCAAATGAGTGTATTCACCAATTCGCCATGTAACTACTTGCAGCCAGCAAACTTCCAAATGAATTTCGGGATGCTTTACAAATACTGATCACATTCAACATGTGTCTCATGCCTACGGCAGCGTGTATCCTTGACATGTTCGCTTTTGTCGTTCATCGTCTCATTCAGATCCGATTTGTCATCCAACAACATCCGACAGCTTTTGCCATCGTTTTCACGTTGTTTCCGCCTAGTGAGCCAATTATTCAGAATGCGGTCAAGCCCACCAGAAAACGCCTATCATGATGAGTCACTAGGCTGATTTGAAATCACGGTTGCTAATAGTTGGCATCACTACAGTGAATTGAAGACAAACACCCATCGTGTCGATGTATTGACTATGCAGTGAGCACATCCAATGGATAGATGATAAAAAATCAACAGACATAGCAACGCCTGTGGTATCGTGTAAAAGGTTTGCCGAGTTTCCTATGCGGGACTGAACGTATTGGACTAGTTTGCAAACCTTGTGTACGTCTTGACAGTAGGATGTACGTGTTTTTTAAATCCAATATTGACTAATGACTGAATGCGAAAAATTAGTCACTTCATTCTTACCGGGAATCATCAGTGCACGACACAAATCTCAGAGGGAACCTGTTACATGCAGTGCTGAGTAACTTTCGACTGGGCAGTACAGTGATGTCGCGAGGTATACCTGAATACTAAGTATGTGCTGGCTTAGTGTATCTCATAAATTCGCGGGTTCTTCTGTTTTATACGGGCGAAAACCCTAATCCTTTTTTCGCAAAAGGTAAATTAGAAGTATCACATAGGACGATCCTTGTCCAGAATTGGTCCCAATCAGAGGTTACTAAGAGTTTGCACATTGAGAATACTTGTGGAATGAGAACAATGAATGGGGGGCTTGTATGAATTATAACTGTAGATAGTATCCTATGCTAGTGTTTAGATGAACAGCCCTATTGGAAAGAATGATCGGTGGATGTTTGGTAAAGGCCATGTTTTCGCGAGCTAAGATGACTGGGAAGCAAAAAAGAATATCAAAAGACAAAGGCGAAAGTTAAACGCACCGGAAGGTTTAATCGCAATCAGTCGGTTGGTAGGATAGCTATAGAGATCCACCGGTCCCGAAGATGTATCTGCATTCGGACGTGCCGATTCGGTGGAGCTCTTTCGGCTCCGATGGGTCACTGTGGGTGCAGCCGATTGCCTTCTTTGTTTGCCGGCTCTTCGACCAGAGGAACTCTGGCGTGCGGCTCTTCTTGAAGGTGTTATGGGATGAGGTGTTGGGGGTTCCACTTTTGTACTGTCGGATGGCTTATTCTGTCTTCCAGCTGGATTGGATCTACGAAGGCCCTGGTGGGAATACCTCATAGTCAAAGCTGAGTTTGATATGTACTTCAGCCTTCACTGAAATTTGGAAAGGACTCTGTAAACAAAGTGACACTGCCAGGAAGAGTCAAAAATTTGAATAACTGAATACCAATTGTCTTAAGTACTGATAACGCGACCTATATTTATAGGCTACTATATGTGTTGGTCACGTGGCAACTGTGTTTACCGATCTGAAAACCAGTTAAGAGCCAGGTCGTCATCCCTAACAAAATAGCCCCTTCGAAGAGAGGCCACTCGACTGGACTCCATATACCCGTTTTCATTAGCGTGGTATCCATGGGGAGGCAGCACGGTCGATCCACATGGGGGTGGGGGGTTGATAAGTGAAAAATTTGCGAGTTTGAAATGTGGCCGAATATTTAGTCAGAAAGTTATCAAACAAGGGTGAAAAGGAAACTCATAAATCAAATTCACCAGTGGGGAAGAATCAGGGGGGAACCATGTGATGCGCAGACTGATAACCAGTATTTCACCTGACTCACTCGTCTACATTCCTCGGACTGGTCAGAAGGAGAATGAAAATCCTAGTTGTTGAGATTGTGTAGAAGCGACCCTGCCTTGACCATTTCATCATTTATTTTGAACTACTCACTGGGGTCAGTAGCATATTACCGATGCAAATAAAAGGGACAAGCCCAGTGCATAAGTTTGCTTTCGACCTGACTACGACTATCAGTACGGAAGATCAATAGAGTGATGCCATGTTCTGATGTACCAACAGTAGTCGCATTTCTGTTCAGAGCGCACTTGCGCCTGCAGATTTCAGTGGCTAAGGAGGCAACTTTGCGTACACTGGAAAGCTAACGCAGAAAGGAAATTCAAGGAGTATTTTCGACCACGGCTCAGCGAACTGAACGTTCTTCACCCGGTGTAAACCGGATAAAAGTCAAAGCACATTGCGTGGTACGTATCGAGTCAGCCGTGAACAATAATGACTATTCAGCTACTCATTGGTTGTCGTATCACCCTGCCTTGGTTGCACGTCCAACAAACCAGCCGGTAATTTTTTTCATTTTCTTCTGAAACGGATTTTGGCCAAAACTTGCTTCAAGGCTTGGTTCAGGGTTCAAGCTGTGGGCTGGTCCTACGGAATCCTGCTCATTGAAGGAAACCCCAAGAGATCAGTCGAAAGTGGTAATTTTTAGGAACTGGTATCCCTAAGAGGAGGACAACCATAATGTATCACCAATGTCAAGTTTAGTCCATTATTCCCCGCGGACAACTGATATTGTCAAATATTCACCAAAAAGTTCAAAACAGTTTCAACTTTTCGCTCCAAATTATATCCATAGATGTATTTAGATGCCTTAATATTGTCTGAACTGGAGTGGTAGGTCCATAGACATGTACGTGTAATTCCGCAAGGTTACAAATCCTGTCCTATTTGATCGACCAACTAGAGCATCACTAATTTACTCGCCAAAAATGCATGCAGGAAGGGAAGTCTGTGATGCGTACAAAGAAGTCGGTTGAATTCAAGAACTACACTCATTTGCAAATCAATTTGGTTTTGCGAGCGACTCACCTGGAACCCAGCTGAATCTCTCGTTTGTGATGTTTCCATGCAACTGAATGTGCTGCACCAGGCCGCCTCATGTTTCAGTTGCTACGATATTCGAGGTATCGCGATGCATGTAATTTTACGCAATGTACTACTCATAAGGTTGCTGAAAATTCTTCGACAGCCCACGACCGGTTTCGCCCTTTTTGGGGCTCATCAGGTAGGCGCAGTCCCGGAGTTTTCGTCAACCTTATGTTCTACTTGAACCCAAATTGGACTGTTTTCAAGAAATACACTCATTTGCAAACAAATTTGGTTTTGCGAGAGACTCACCTGGAACCCAGCTGGATCTCTCGTTTGTGATGTTTCCATGCAACTGAATGTGCTGCACCAGGCCGCCGCATGTTGAACATTTTCATAGGGATTCGAACCGATAATTAGTGCGTACTTACTCCATTTGGCCTATGCAATGAAGGTCGCCTACGACCTGTCATATCGGACAGTATGCTCTTTTGAATTGCGGTCTTTTGGGTATACCAAAGCTTCAGTTGCATACCGGCCCACTTCATGCTACCGATCAGTAAGTGGGTGCACGGCATGAATAAAAGTAGTCCCCAGAATCGTCCCCGATGATCCAAGCAACATTTCAAACTAAAGTTAGACGCCTAGACACCTGTGCTAGGTCAACTACTGAACTCAGTCAGCGAGCTTTAAGTATTTGACTGTCTATCTGGGATTTTGCTTTTCCTGGGCCATAGCTCCCAGGTTGTCATTCATCATCAACTGAATGTTGGAATCGACCTACAGTACATCCTGTTTTCAGCGACTTTCCTGTCTCCGGGACCGATAGGTCCCATTATTGTAGTTTTATACAGGTTTTCTGAGCATATTAGTGGATGTTACAAGTAAATTGATGGCTTGTTGGGAATGAAGTTCAACCGTCCTTCAGGATCATTTGTTTCATTCCTGGGGTGTTTTTTTTCAGGCTGAAGAAGACTTTCGAGGAATCCAATCCAGACTGCCTTCTCAAAGTGTTTCTTCACTAGCCAGCTGAACAACTGACTACCGTACCGATTCGCATGCAAATGTAAGTGAATTTGTGCACAACCTATATGCGAATTGTCGAAGCTGAGCAACAAATACACTTTCCAATATTTCAAGCAATGTGCCAATGCCATGAACCGTCAACGCATCCGTGATAGATAAACCCTTTCCTTACAAGCTCTCTCTCTGTGGGCAGCACGCAAAAAAACGCAATTTTGCTCAACTCAAGCAAAGCTACCGGATCGCACTCAGCTAAGCATTCCTTTCAAGCGGACAGCAGGTTAGGAATGCAATACCTCGCAATTGCTGTAGATATGACACCCACCCAAGTGGTGGTCCGACGGCCAAACAACCTCCCCTGGCCGAAATGTACACATCACGGACCAAGGTTGATGAACTCACTCTTCTCACAGAAACCTGCAACAGTCCATCAATCCTTCCAATCTACCAGAAGACTGAAAACCAAACTAAACGCTACTTTGATCTTCAGTATTCAAACAGAGAATACACTTGCTGAACATGTGATCCCGACAGAGTCGAAAATCGGTAGCAAAACAGCTGTAGAATGTTTGCGCGTCCCTCAGGTCAACATACACAAAGGTGAGCTGACGACCTCCTACCAGCAGCACCTTTTTTCGGACTCCGATAGAGAAAATAAGCTGATCGTTCAGATGTAACACCTTTTCGGTGCATAGCTGCCATCCCGTCGATGAAAGCACAGCAGATGAGATACCACCAGGTTCCTCGGGCCTAGACAGGAGCAGTCGAGATGCGAGAGTTAGGTTCGAAACACGGACCTTCCGGTGAGTAAGTTCACTCCTTAATTATTGAGCTAAATGAGACTCTGATGGTCCAACGAGGTTTCACCTGGCAGTTGTAAACGGCTGAAAGGGTAATCTTCCAACTAGTCACGATCAAAACATGTGAATAGTTTGCACGATTATCGGGAACCGCATGACATTAAGAAGGGATGTTAGGTTTTAAACATCACTCGTTACGTTCTGGGAGATTATAGGCCCATTGTTGTAGATTTTTTCGCTCGCTAAAATCATTTTCTACAGTTGGGGTACTGCATGTTTGAAGGTCGCTTACGGAGAAGTTGAGGTGGGATTTTTGACGTCGAGGAAACCCGAGTTGGCAATTGATCCATGCATAAAACAGACTGACACAAATGCACAGTACACCACCCTGCCAACCATCGAAAGTTTTGTTCTTGTGGATAGGCTCCTCCTGGAGTTTGTGTGTTCTCCTTTCGATAGTAATATAGTAACATTCTGAGATGGTCAAGAGGTCAGAATGCCCGTTGGTTCACGTCCACTCCTGATTTTTCGATTATTCCTGACCCGAATAACGTGTCATTGTCTCATCTCCCGCGCAACACAGTATCGTACAGCAATCACGCTCGAGGAACGTCCTTCCGAAAAGGGCCCACAATAGCGCTCTCTATCATCAACGACCTGGTGTCGATCCTGCTTGGGAGCGGCCAGTCTTGACGGGTTAGTGCACAAGAAATGGACATTGATTTGATTTTGACAAGATGAGCGGGACTCAGGTTATTAAACGATGACGAATCAGCGGAACAGGACCCATCGGGTATCGAGCATAGACTGATCCGGACTTAAACGATGAAATACGTCTTCCATTTGACAAGCTGGTTTAATGGGCAGATGAATCAGAATCTGTTGAGGGTGTGAAGTCGGTTGGATGGTGATTAAGCAGTTGGTCACGAAAAACCTATGCCAAAGAGATTGAGAACAGCCGTATAGCTGGATAGATTACTTATATTTTGAAAGTAATGATATCGGTATGTTGTTGCAATACTATATTTGATGTGCTAAGATAAGAAAATCTGTGATAGAAGGATAAGAAGCGCCGTAAATCTATTCTCTCCTTGCAAGCGGTCCTTCGCAGTACACAACTGGCTGAGCAGTACAGAAATCGGTCCTTACAGAGGATTTCCACCGGAGTAAAATCCCGAAGGAAAAACAGGTCTTGTGGTTCCAGTTATTCTTCTATCAAGAATGCCGCGATCCCGCTCTACAAGAAACTTCCACCACATTTTTGGAGGAACATTTTCACCATTCAGTGCTTTTGCGACGTGAACCCCCCCCCCCCCCCCAGGTGTTGGCGAAACCCTCCAGTAGTCGAACGGAAAACACTGTACAGGCCTGTGAACAGAAATCACTGTACGCGTAATCGAGTGTTTCTTTGGTGAACAGCTGAAAGAACTGTGTTCCACTTATCCAAAACAAAACAGGAGAGCTTGTAGGTGAGGGTAGGTCGTCATTTGTTCAATCTGTGAAATAAGACTAAGGTGATTTTACTGGTCACCTCCCCGAGGAACTGGTTCTCTTTCAGTTAAGATTTCAACCTGTAATTCAAACCAATCTGTGCTGGAAAGCCGAGGATCACTGCACAGCTGTTTCATCCTTACTGAACATCACCATTAGTGCGCGTCTCACGAAACTCCGGGGAATTTCTGGCCTTCAACCTCCCAGCTGGTGGTTGGAGACTAAACCGTTCGGCTATGAGCGACTGAACAACAGTGTGATTAGCTCTCACTTTCGCCTAAAAGTACAAGCTAGGAGATCTTATGGAAACAGGACAAAGCAAATGAAAGATGTCAGATGAATATGTTGTCAGTCATCGAAAGGTGCAGCGCACAGTTCGGAAAATGGCGGAGTAAAGACCCATGCGCCCAGATGAGGTTAGTTCACACAAGAAACTGCCTCGTTCCGGAACAAGAATAAGATATCTACCAGAGAAAAGTAAAACCAATCTTACTACTTTTCGCAGAATATTGGTACATTTTTGTCCGTCTGTAAAATACATGTGGAACCTTACACTGGATGAGAAAAAAAATTTCATAATCTTGTTGAACTACATTTAGTTACAAATTGATCTGGTGCTAACGGGGGACTCATATGGACCTCTCGTTTATGGCATTCTTCAAATGAATGTGCTGCACAAAGACCGACTCGTTTCAGCTGGCATCGTATCCGGGATATACAGGTATATTTTCCTGACGAATGAGGTTACAACACATTCAGTTGAAGAACAGTACAAAAGAGAGATTCAGCTTGACTTTCCCGGTAACGTCAATTTAAGCTAAAAGTGAGCACATTTCGCTAATCGCGTACAAGTTGGTATTCAAACGAAACAAAAAATTGATGAAAACTCGGTGACTACTCCTACTTGATGAGCTCAAAGATGGACAAAATCGGTACAGGGGGGCTGTCAAAGTTTTCAAAAGTAAATGTACACATTCTCATCAGCTTTTGCTTAGTTTCGAGCCGAATTTGCAGTAAAACAATAACTTGAAGTTAGAACCAGCCTAGGTGTTCCCAAACAGTGTTTCCTGTAAGTGTAGATTGCTGGAACTCAAGCGACGCGAACTAATCGATAATTTATTTTAGATGCAAAAGCTGTGCGTCTGTCCGTTGTGTTGGCAAAGTCAACAGGCTTCTCCCTCAAACTTTTAAATAATCGTGTTTGTAAGAGCCTTTGAATTTCAATGAACAGTTTATTGGTCAGTTGAAGAAATGAGTTAAAAAACTGAAAGCGGTATGTGAATTCAGATAATAGGTTCCGTCGGTGCGAACTATGATCACACTGCTGAGTGATAGTTTCAAGTAAGATGCCCGCATACGTGAGGTGTCCAGCCTATTGAACCCTTGTACTGTTTTGTTCTTAACAACCGTATCAGTCAACCGAAGTAAGAAACACAGTTTCAGTTGACCACTGAGTAGCAACTTAGCACCAGAAGCCGATAACAAAAGGTTCAAGGTCACCGAATCATTAGGTGTCGTACTCATGTGGTCATTATCAGACATGCAAACACAGTAGAGTCATGTGGTGTTAGCTTGGTTGAGCACATGCGTCGAAATCTGTTGAGAATCTGACTTCTGTACAGTCAAGTAACTTTCCCTAACTTTTCACCCTCTTCAGGGGGGACCCAGTAAACAGTAGAGTCATGTATGCGAAAACGACTCTACCTAGTGGTGAGAAGTTACTAGCGTGATGAGTTTTAGCTAGAGGAACCGAGTACAGCCTGGGTCAAAATTCAGTTTTTATATGCACACACACACACACAAAGCAGGTATGGACAGACTGAAGGATACGCAACGGTCCTCGTACGTGTGTGCATACCTCGAGTTTGGATGCGCGTTGTGCACACGCTACCAGACAGTTCGATGAAAACCACCTGTCCGTTGTCAGGGCTGAGTAGCAGAAAATATGAAAAATGACTTAAGCAAGTGTGATCTCTTATTTCACACAGTTTTCCATCTCTACTCTAGCAAAGGCATTGGATTTTCAGTGATGCGTTAGAAGTTTCTAAGAGGAAAAGCAGTGTACCCGGTTCTGAAATTCGCACGCCTCCCCCCCCCATACGCCTAGTTAAGATCAACTCCGCTTTTATAATCGAACCATGGGACTCGAAAACCGGGCTTGTTCATGGTATTTATCGGTGACGAAATTGAAAATATATATATAGCCATTGACCACGAACCGTCATAACGGTCAACATTACTATCGCCTTCACACGGACACTGCCAAGTGTGGGTAGCGATCATTTATTTCGCTCCCGATGTCATCTATCCAGGTGTTGTATTCAGTATTTTCATCAGTTCTTGTGCGATTTACACTCACTCAGTGAGCGAAGTCAACTTAGTTACACTACCGAGCGTTAATCATGTGGGAGACCTCATTTGTTTGCAAATGAGTGCATTTCGCTAATTCCGTGCAATTTGGTTTCAAGAAGAACATAAGGTTGATGGAAACTCGGGGACTGCGCCTACCTGATGAGCCCCAAGAAGGGCGAAACCGGTCGTGGGCTGTCGAAGAATTTTCAGCAACCTTATGAGTAGTACATTACGAATATGCATGTACACTACAATTTTCAATCCATTTTTGTTTACGCGGCTACCACCTGCGTCATGACCAGGTTTACGAACTTCAACCACATCAGGTCAAGTTGTAATAACGTTCGTGCAATTATCAAACACGGATGGGCACCCGTCTCTTCTCACTGCACACGATAAATAGGCATGCAACTCGGCCCAAAAACCACACACACACTCGCGCGCACAGAACAGGAAGTCAACCGGGCCCCACAAGTCTCTACGGCCAACTACGGAACACGTGTAGCAGCTATACTGCAGAGAAGACACGTCCCGCGTCTGGAACTTCACTCAGGAACTCTCAACAGGTGTCCTCGAACGATAAGTCACTTTTCGGCTTATTCCCTTCTTACATTGTATTTATTTTCATCAAGTGCACATAACTTCTGTAATCATCACTATTCTGGTAAAACAGACATTTGTTGGTGTTTGTCACCTTCTGATAATCAACCTAATTGCGTTACAAACGGATCACTAACAGACCTATTCCACTGAGGCAGAATGAAGATGGTTGGTCAACTATGACCACGGGCTCCATCACCAGAATAAAATTGGGTGACACTGTGCTGACCTTGCTGCAGATAGTTACCTGTGAACATCCGGAAGAGTTTCGTGTCATCAAGGTTCGATCGTCGCGAGATAAGGCAAGTAATTCGTGAGGATAGTCGGCTAACATATCCGTCAAGGAGCTGGGCAACAGGTTGCTATAAGAGCGAGCGACCACAGTGAAAACAGAACTGGAAAACCAACACAAACTTCACTCTCCACGTTTATCATACAAAAAGTACACCGTCATGAATACCTAGCATGGAACTAACAAACAAAACAGGAAATCAATATGCTTGACCGTGCGTACGGCATGGTATCCTACACTGAGTTATCTAAAAACGAGACATGTGGTTGACCAGGACGCAGTCTCTCAACGTGTTCATACAGATAATGCTAGAAAAGATAAGCGTCTTCGGGATAGCGGCCATAGTAACCGCCCGTGTATGGCTCAAGCACACCGGGTTATATAAAAATGTCGTCTCGGATGGGGTTGATCCATTTGAAACTCTCGTTTATGGTGATCCCCTTCAACAGTTATTTTTGCCCGGATAAGGCAATAGGACGATTGATTGTGCCCCATTAATGATGCAAAAACAAACAGTTTGGATTTATTTCACCGTGGTTTCCGTGGGCATATCATATATATAAAGAGAAGTAAGGTGTATATTCGCTATGCACTACTCACAAGGTTGCTGAAAATTCTTCGACAGCCCACGACCGGTTTCGCCCTTCTTGGTACTCATCAGGTAGGCGCAGTTCCCGAGTTTCCATCAACCTTATATTCTACTTGAAACCAAATTGCACGGAATTAGCGAAATACACTCAAAATACACTCGAAATACACTCACAAACGAGAGATTCAGCTGGGTTCCCGAAGTAAGGTGATTCGTCGTTCTATGCAAAGGTGGCGTGGATACTGTTAAATGATGCTAACCTAACGTTTATCAAATAGCACTGGAGAACAAGTTAGGCTTACCCAAGTTGAGCAAACAACGTGAATCAAAGATTGATATCGGTAAGATGGATGCTCAGATGGAGCTAAGTATGACGAATTCAAAAGTGAACAGTATCTCTTATCAGATATGGGAAACAGTAAGGCCAAAAGACACGTCCATTGTAGCCTAATTCTGCCACTAAGGTCCATCAAATTAACAACCGAAAACTTGCTGCCTGTCCATTATTTGTCTTTTGTATTGCTGAGTAAACTTCTCCATCAAGGGGCACCTGAAACAGGAGACAGCGTTGTCCCTTTCAGAACAAAGACGTCTCCAACCATAAGCAACGGATCTCACCCTGGAGGGCGAGTCGGACCGACAGCACCCAGACTTCGTAATCACCTTCATATTTCTCTGCCATGTCAACGTTTGACCGACGTTCTACATGTACCAATCCGAATCAGGTAAGAAAAACGGTACCATTTTCCGCAAACGATCGTTCTACATGCGTATTACATGGACAAAGCATCGCAGCTTGTGATGCTGCACACATTCTTCGGTTAAAATCCCTGCTGCACAATCGAACACTCGTTTTCTAATTGTCTCGTTGCGGATTGGTCGGTACATGCCTACACGAACAATGGTTTTAAGAGTACAGTTGTCGAAGACATGAAGAAGTCTCTATTCAAACGCCGTAGAGGCCATGCCTCACAACCGTACAGCAAAACAGCCCGTACTGTAGCCTGATACGCAAATCACTTTAGATTCATGGATATGCCGCTTTGCCCACATAGGAGTCTCATATCAGTAAATGCGACCCGAACCTCGGAGTTTCGTGCATTGACCTCATCGATCACACTACAGTAAAAGAACACACAACTTCAAAGATAAGCGGAACACTCCGCAACCTCTTTTTGGATTGTCAGTGGCATATTCCATGAAAGATATTTTGAATTTGGGCTTGCTCAGTATAAACTGTAATTAATCAAGGATGCCGGGAAACCTAGAGAAAAGAGCTTCAATAACGGTTTATAGTGTCACTGAATCCGCATAACTCTAAATTTGAAGCACTTGATGTTTATAAAACTGACTAACACACAGTGTGTTGATTCGGTCCACAGAATTCAACTTTTTCGAGTCCGAAAACTGTTCTAGTTACCCCTAAACTGCTGTTTCGTCCTCTGAATGAAACGTTCTTACTTCTTGCGAAAGATTTACAGGATTATCGACTCATGAAAAATTGTAACCTTGAGCTAATTGTGGCTCTTCAAATTCACGTTGGCGTGTTTTTCGCCCTAACGATTTCTTCCATCAAGACATCTGCTATGGATTTTTAGTGCGAAATGGACACTCGTTAGTGCGTTTCGTGGAGACTTGTCACATTTCTCAAACTTGTAGACAATTACATGGCATCATAGGCTTGCATTTTTCAACGGCTTCGGTCTTTGGGTTTTGGGAGTCACTGAGCATGAACTCTGAACACAGAATACATTCAGCACAGAGCGCAATAACGTATCGGCTAAGAATAGGATCAATATTCGGTTCTCGTCCTTGTTACTGGATTTTATACCCAAATGTAATTCGTAAATAATAGTATTCCTCATGTTCTCAATTTTGATGAAGGCGTCGTTTGGTATCACTACTCTAACTCCATCTGTGTTGCGAGTTTGTGTCGGGTCGGCGAGGAAAGTTAACCCAAAGTGGCTACGGTACACCACCACTTCCGATTAAACGAACATGTTTAGGGAACAATTAAACCACTATTCAAAATCGTCGGATGGTTTACAGGCGGCCGTCGCACTACCTAACTCGAAGCTACTGACACGTGGGTTGATCGATTGGCACAATCATGACAGTCACTGGGATATCCGCGGCCAAACATCAATCTTGTCAGATGTGAAAATGTTTGTTTGTACAGATAAGGTAACCCAGGGGCGTCCAGTGTGCACTGGAGTGGTAAGCCGTTCGCCTCGTACGTCTCCTTTCCAAACTGTAAATCCATAGTTAGTCAAGGAAATGCAGCACTGATAAGCTATCACAAGGGCAGAACTTGAACCAAGTGCTTTCTTTTTTATGTGAACTAACCAGAGTAATTGCGCCAAGAAAGGAGAAACACTGTTCGAATGGGTGATATCGAGAAATATCCTAAGAATCCCGGAACTACACACAGGCGAAGTAGTAGATTCATTCCGCAAACACATGAAAAGTGGCCTACCAAAGTACCATTAGATTAAAAGCACATATGTGTATGTGTGTGTTGAGTGAAGCTCAGCTAGATGACCAAATCAAAAAACCATCTATCTGCTCGTAAACCTGGAAGGGAATGAAGCGCTGGCCCAGAATCTCCAGTCAGTAAGGCGCTTGTTGATGCAGTACTACACGAAACTTAGTTTGAAATTTTTAAAAACGGCTTGGTGACCGAGAGTTTCTACCGCGGAAGCATTTAATGAGGGACGACTGCTAACTTAGGTGGTTTGGAAGGTTTCGGCAAACAGTCGGTAATTTATAACCTAGGCGCCTTCTATGTCTGCAAGAAGTGGAAAGCTTAAGATTTGTTTTTTACAGGAACATGCACGCGCTGTCAACCCACAGAGACGCGATCGTCGCGCCAGTCGGAATGCACCTGAATCTATTGGCCACGACCACAAACAGAACTAGAAGTCTGAGTGGTCGACTGCGCCATTCAAGCCCGACAGACACATGGACATTCGCCTCTGCCATTGGCTAGTTGCATTCGATCGACGGCACGCCCTTCAACGCGCACGCACGCAACGGCCTATGCGCGCACACGCGGCGAGACTGCTTGCCGATCAGCTGATCGAAACGTTTAGCTCATCGATGGCCTGATTGAGCCCGGACCTGGTTGATCGACTCGACGGCACGAGAAATTCAGTGAGGGCGAGCGAGTGACGAGCGAGTTTTAGCCGCATCATTATTACTATCCAGGGCTTTTTCAGGTCAGCTGAAAGTTGATAACCTAGCTAATATGCCAAAAGAATTTGGTTAGCTTCTGTTTACTTGCTTTGCGAACTTAACACAGTGATTAAGGCTCACACTACTACCCCGGATTTCCGCGGTTCATCCTGGATTTGTGACCGTTTCTGTCTGGGTTGGGGCGACTTAGTATTTTGTTGGTTCTGGTGCTGCCTTCGAGACGTACGACATCTCACCACTGAAAAAGTGCTATAGCTGGGTTATGCTGACACGGACAACGATTCGATTTCCATCAGTTGGCACTCCGAATTCGTTATCCGGCAAGGATGGTCAAAAGAACCTTATGAGCACCAATCATCCCATAAACAGAAAGTGGGGCTATTTGCTTAATCCACCATTCTGAACTGAAGCTATTGATTAACTCATTGGAGTTTGATATGGGGAGTTGTTGTACTTCATAGGTCTTAAACACGACTTCCACAGTTAGTGGGAGTTTACATAGTCAAACTGAAATGGGCGTACGAAGCGTATATAGGCCCTATAACATAAGATGGGCACCTCTGACGGTTGTATCTTGTGCTTGATCTTCAGTCTGTGGAGTAACATTCAACTGGGGCTCCAAACCCCGTGACTCACCGAACCACTTTGATAGGTGAAATTCAACGACAAGCACGTAAGGTAAGAGCGATTAGATGAGATGAGTACAGCAACGTGGATGACGGCCACAGTACATGGATATTAACAACCCCATATCGTGTTGCGGGTTGCACCTACACTAGTTCCCGTCCTACCAATAAGCCACAACTTTCATTCACCGCACATCATATGAAGACAAAAACGGGTACGGTATGGTAAACAAAGTCCAACCGCCTGTAGCTTCAAACATGGAATTCATACCCCTTAATCCCCTCAGAAACAAACTTAGCTTGACTACCAAGAAACCCTGACCTGAGCCAATTATGGAGGTGGAATTGGCTGCAAGTGATGTCAGTATATTTCGCATGAGCGCGTGCTAAATGCAAATCGCTATATTCTTTTGCTCTCGCCTGGTCAGGTAAAAGGTGAGGAGGCTGCGAAAAACACTCGCACCTTTTGGACGATCAACAAGTGCAAGGATTCACAATGCAAATCGGAATGTACGTATACCCAAAGGTAGGCCTGGAACAGATTGTGGACTAAATCCATTGGGGAATGTTGATGTACCTACCCCAAATCGCCAAGAACTTCACAATGTATCTTCAAGCAGCGAGTCCTCTCAGCAAGAGCCAAAACGGCCATTCTAAAAAAACTCATATCTGGCCGCAAAGTGAGACGTTCACGAAACGCTAAAATGAAAACCAAAGTAAAGAGGTGCCTAAATGCCATGCCACCCAAAGGAAGCCCGAGGGCTAGGAGACTGCCAGGTTTCCAAATCCTATACAAGGGAAGTCGAGATGCACAGGTCGGGTTCGAACCACAGACCTTCTGGTCAGTAAATTCGCGCTCTAATCCTTTACCTATTACTTGCCAACTGGATTTCCCACTAATGAGGTATTCCCTGCCTGGTTGGATGAAATAAACGTGTAACTGTGAATAAAACCGACGAGGCATTTTCATGAACATGTTGACCTGACTGTCAGTCTTTACGCCCATTGCACCCAACAAGGACCCACGCATGTGGTTAAGGCACCATGTGCAGCTTCGCCCCAAAAACAGTTGTACCATGGATGTAAAAGAACTGCAACATTGGCTCAACTATTACTGCACAACGAAATTTGACGTCCGAGACTTCCGCGAGTAAGAAGAACGTTTGAGTGAAATGAATTTTAAAAGACATCTGGTGGGTGGACTTCGGCTATTCGTCCGCAATTTTCTTCCTGGATTCTACTATGGGGCAGCCACGACAACCAGGTAATGGGTGGCAGTTACATTAAACCACATCAGTGACCGGTAACGCCTCAGGCAATTCCATACGACGAGAGGGGGTGAATTGTACGAATCATGTGAAAAAGGCTTTCGAGATCATAAAGACGATTAGTCTTTCTCAGGATTCAGATGAAATGCAAAGGTGTCCTACTATCGGAAAACCTGGATAACCAATCGGCTGCCTGCAGAAATCGTCCTGATTGGCCATACACATATAGACTTGGGATACTAGGTTGGACGAAATACGGGTAGGATAGTTCTGAAGCCGAATAACCTGATAATACAACGAAGAGAAAGTTTCTGTAAGGAATAAACATACCCACTGTGACCTGGAATTATACATACTGTCCTAGAGGCTCCGAAAGCAACGTCCGTCTGCCGAACAGCAGGTAGAAAGTGATCGACTGCAGCTTATCCCTGGGAGATTCATCCCGGGTGGCATGGCAGCTAGGCACCGAAAGGGTGTTGCAACTGAACGATTATCTCTTTTTATCATTACGGACACCTCGTAAAATTAACCTGGCAGGATAAGCAACTATCACATGATCAATCTCACCAAAGTGGCGTTCGGAAGCAGGGAACTAAGGTGAAATACACTTATTTGCATACCAATCTGTTTTTGACTGGAGACTCACCTATAACCCAGCTGAATCTCTCGTTTATGATGTTTTTAAGGTCAATGAGGCTCAGTGATTAACACTTATCCTCCAAAATTCATCCTGTAGCCATGATTTATGCCTAACTTCGTATTTGGGACCATGTTTCAGATAGGTTTAATAGGTCGCGACCTTGGGATACGAGATTTCCTTGTAGCTTCTCTGACGAATGTTCACATTAATGACCTTTCTTCAGTGGGAGAAGAAAGTGCGAGCTCTCTAGGAAGATGTATGATTGTTTCCCCAGAGCCGCGAATCCTATGAAACTCTAGTGTAGGGAGGTTGCCAGAGGCTTGCATAAGAAGTATCTTCTCTTGGAATGGTTCCGCCTGCCAGGCACGATGGTGAGCAGTTGTCATTCGTTAAGCTGATAGTCCTACCCAAACAACAGACTCATTAGGATGGAAGTAAAACTAGTATCCGTGACAGAAGGATATCCATTAAATGGATGAAGAAACCGATGCAGAGGTTTCGTATATAGATGTAAGAAACCTCTTTGGGATGTAGTACGCACCTCTGAAGCCAGAGTGGCTAAATTACACATTTGCGAGCAAAATTAGAAAGTTTTCAGTAAACTGTTGGTACCGTTCCAAAGCTTTAGTAGAACTGGGGGCTCGTCCTGCTCTCTCAGGACAGACTGGATCGCACGCATCCATGCTTCGGTAACTAAGGTTGGTTTACTTTTTTGTTGATGGTCACAAAAAGGAACATCAAAGAGGTTACGCTCTAGAATGGTTATATGGTTGAAATATCGAACTAGAGATAGGTTTCAAAAAGGCAACCAGTGAGAACGAGTTACCAAGATACTAGATAGCCATTTCTGATCGAAAACATGCTTGAACACAAAAGATCTAAGTTAGTTTGTTGAAAATAGCGTTATCGCTGAAAAAACTGGACGGACTCACGTGCAATAAGTGTTCAGTAGGCGAGTTTGGTAACCTCTCGGTTGGCAGGGCGGCATGTAGCAGTAAGAACGGTGAAGTCTACGAGATGCTCACCGAACGCATAGCTTGTAGCACCTATTATTCGACCCACGCATTCCTTAGCTCTGTCTGCTGCCACCAATGAAACGACGGAAAACCCCAAGCCACTGGCGGGTTTAGCTACCGCTACGCCTTCACACTTGGCAAAAACGTGGTGCGTGTTGACCTTGATGTTGTCTGCGTGGGGTGACAGATCGATCATCCAAGTCTGTTATCCAAATGTTCCGCTCGCCTATTGGTTCTAAGCCATGGCAAGCCAAACGTCGGAATCCACTTACCGACCAATAGCATTTTGGCTGCGTCCACTTCAGCCAATCAATTAACGACTGTCTCGCGATCACAATGACTCGGCTCTAGCAACAGCTTGCGCTGACGCCGGATGGTGGATAGGTGATCAATACAGTTGCAACTAAGCTCAGATTTCAGGATGAATGAAATGCAATGTGTTATTCATCCAAGACCAATTATATTGACACTGTCGCATAGACAACGTAACAGACCAAATGGCAAGGTTGGACGGTAGGCTTTTCCCAGAATAGGTAAACTATTTGTCCTCAAGAGATGACGGACAGAAGTGATAGCGAATTATGGGTATCTTGTGTAAGGCTGCAGTGTGGCGAATAAAACCAGGCGAACATGTTTTTTCTCAGATCCTTCGTACCAGTAGAGGTATTCTTTCAGGGGCAACATTGATTATTCCACAATGGTCGCAAATTTGGTCTCAGTAATTGAGAACATTTTGTAGGCCGAACCTCAGACAGCTCATGGCAGCTAACTCTGAAATTCATCTGTGTGACAAACGAACTATCTCCCGTGTGACATTTGTAATTGCCGCCACTGACTTTTTTGGGAATTCCAACACCCACAATGTATGCTCTTCCAAGGCACATGATTCCAAACGGAAAAAGTTGATTGCTAGATTATCACGCCATATATATATATATATATATATATATATATATATATATATCACCATTCACTGCGTAAAAGAAGACCCTCAGAGCACGGAGATGACTGGTCTCATAACCAGATCACACGGGTTCACTTTATGGCCAAGTTTTTGGTGAGTCTGATTATCACCATGGAGAATGCATTTCTGATGAGGTTTCCAGAATATGAGGCGTTTCGAATATGGGAAATTTTAGGTGCCTGGTGCATTCACTTTCATCAGTCACACTGAAACAGGTACAACTAAAGCTGGCTTGGCTAATAGGTATCAGTTGACCTGAGTTTGCAATAAGGCATCTTATTGTATCTTAAATCGATGACTGTAACGGGACTGAAGACGTCACTGTCTGCAAAACTCCAATTCATCACCCTTCCAGCAATGCTCGTAAATAAGTAATAAAAATTGTTAAGAAAGTCGAATGGTGAACTACCATCCAGTAGATGAAAAACGACTGAGTGGTCGGGTTAGCCTCAGACAATCCAGCAAAAACATTAAGGGATAACCATCCGTCTATTGTTTTGATCAATTTTCTAACCTCAACGCAACTTCTTCAGGTAATGACCTGGATGCAGCAAACAATTCGCAATCGATAGCTCATCAGCAGCCCCGCAAACTAGGTCCAATTATTCGTTCATTGTCCTGAGAGGAACTACGCATCATTCGTATGAATTACAGCGATCACTTGTAATACTGGTGCAATTGGTCGGGCTTTTCAACATCCCAATAAAATGCTCTTTGTATTTGTAGAAAAGATTCTGTCCTGAGCAGTGAGGTGTTTTTGTTTATCTGCTAGAGGTATTAGAACTGTATAATGTCGAATTTCGGTACGTTTGAATTGAGAAGGACAACACCGGCATATGTTGGTTCACTTAAGCACGTGACCAGGTCACTGCTAAGCTCCCTTCAAGACCCTTATGATCTAGTGCAACCCAGTTCACTTTGACCTTCAGTTTCCACCTGAGACCACCCATTGCCATGGCTCAAAGAAATCATGGATCCTGTCTATGAAAGAAGTGCTTCGAAGGACCGCGTCAAATGTGCAGTGGACAGTCAACTGGCAATTTAAGCACCAGAAAACAAGATTAATCATCAATGTTGAAAATGAGAAGCATGCATTTTAATGATAAAACTCTATCTTCAAGAATAACTTGGAATAAGAAATAAAGAAGCAACATTCGACCAGACGCATTCAGTGGTGTTCACTCATTTACAACGCCAGTTGCCAGGAGCTCAACTGTTAGGTAGGTTCTCCACTTCGTTTTCACTAATATTACGCTGTGTGTCCAGTGAATCATCAAACTTGATGTGGTTCTTCACTTTTATACACATAAATTGGGAGTTTGTCGAGAAATCTTAGGACTATATATGTAAAAGCTTGTTTGTCCCAAGAAAAATCAATTTTTTTTCTGTTCTGGGGGCTCAATATCTTCACGGGGAGCAGAGTACATAAAATTAGCTTCAGTGACCACGTCGGTATAAATAAATCCCAAAAAATTCAGAACTGTTTTTTTATGATCTAGACAGGTACACAAGGATCTCCTCATTTGCAAGCGGCCTATCAGAATATTGCTGCTGATTAGGAGGGTCAAGGTTAACAGGCAGAATAAAACACCAGAAAGCTTTCGTCTCGTGGCCGATGAGGACAGAACAGACGGAATGCTCCGGTTGCATGACATCTTCCATGTAAACAAGTACGCGATTGTTGGAGGCCCTGCCAACATTAAAATCTAAAAACAGCAAATGAATGTGTGAAGCTTATGTTTCGTCTGAGTTCTACAGTTAATACTGAGAAAAGATTGGGAGAAACTACCTAATCATGACTGAATTCATCACTTGTTGTCTTTGAAACGACAAAAACGTCGCGTTGCTAGCGGAAAAGATCAGCAACGCCGCTTGGGCCACCTGAATGATCTAATCAATAACAGCACATGGGTGAAATCGATGTGTGTAATAGTCGTGGATCGTACACCATGGTTACGAATGCAGTGTTCTCGATATCGATTAGACTGAACTGATGAGTGATTTACTCGATATGAATAACAACAGTTCGGTTGAGTTAACTGGGAATAGCTGGCGAATCAGATGAAGGAGACAGTTAGGCTTCCAGAGATGCTGGCCTATATGGTGGATTCGTAGCCTTGAACTTCGCCTGGTCAAACTTGAGTAGGTTTTCTAGAAAGATCGCGAAATCCGTGTGGGAATGCAAGTCTGAATTAGATGGGTTCCTCATAGGACCAGATAACGATTAGCTCGGACATGAAGAGGTTCCTTAGTCTGAAACTTTGTGTGTCAAGTCATCCCAAGGTCGCGAACAAACGAAGGAAGGAACCTCCGTTGACTAGAAAACACTTTCCATGCACAGTCAAGTGAGTATACGGTCCTTTCTTGTGGATCTGCGGAGGTAAATAGGCGAAGCAGTGAAAAAAATCGATCCAAACAACCCAGCTATCTTGGGTGGCTGAAAACGTGGCGTAACAAGGAGCAGGAACCACTTAGTTGCTGAATTCTCTGAGAAGAGCTTTCCTTTTTAGAATTCTTCTTATATATGAGGCAAATGATATTTTAACAAATCAAATGGGACAAAACCAGACCTGATTCCCATAACAGACCATTGAACGATCACTCTTTTCCGCAAAGGACAAGCCGTTAAATTGGGGAATCGATATCACAACATCTCGAACCCCGCTGATTCAGTAACGTGGTTATTGCTGTTTCTAGGTGTATTTACTTGTTAGGCTGTCCCCCGCATCGTTCCAGTAGTGAGCCTACTCATAAACATGCGTGCAGCTGCACCAGACTGTTCAGTACCTTGGATGGACTGGGGATGTTTGAAAATGAGTATTGGTGAATCTCCTACAAAACTAGGCAGAAGGTGTGCAACAACACAATACTTTAACAATGGGTGCTATAAAAAGTCACATTGGCTTCAATTTTGCACTCTAAACTAACCTTGTAGAATTTCGCACTCTTCCAGTAGATAACTTGATACTTCGGGGGGTTCTGGTGTAACGCTAGGTACTACTGATGAGGCATGCAAGTAGTAGGTGGTTTTCTCGTAACCCTGCCTCGCCTTGAATGGAAGGTGGGGAACTTGTGGAACTGCTTTGCAGCGTTCGTTTACAATTGCTTGAGGGTCAATGAATATCCACGAAAGTTCAAGAAGACGCGTGAGGATATTCAGTTTTTGGAAACAAGGTGCATATGAGATGTTTACTTTCCTGTCCAACAGTTTGTAACTGTTTAGTTGGTGTTTGCTGACAGTCATCTCCGCGGCGAAGAGCTTTCCTCCGTTCACTGGTACCGTCCTGTTGAAATTCCTAAGAGATACAGTGAGTACTTGCGCCGGACAATGTGTGCTGAGAAATGTTAATTCTCCTGGTTGAAGCAAAGCTGACAAACGACCAACCACACTACTGCGAGCCGCACACTACTAACAGCCGCCTGATATAAAGGCAACACACTACTAAAATGCTGCATTTTTCAGTTATATTAGCACCATTGTTGACCTAGTAACTTGCTTTGCTGTAGAAACTTGTAGATTGTTGTTCTTCCCTTCCCTGGACCCATCTTCCTTTGAGAGCCATTCGCTTCGAGGCCGACGACTAGATTTTGCACGCAGATATCGTGCATCTATAAGCCACATTATCCATGAGTGGCTCAGAGTAAGAATACAATTCGCCTAATGAGTGTAAATTCTATCTGAGAAGTCGCCACTCAAAGAACCGGTCAACACCTGGTCAGGTGACGTGGATTCTTTGATTGAAGGATGAGTGACTCTATATCCTGTCTGAGTGAGAGTCAATTGCACAGGTGATCAGCCGCTCGTGACCGGGCTGTTAAGTGTCCACACTACTGGCCAAGAGGTTGTGGAATCTAAACTCTTTGGAGTTTCGCACACCGCTGATGATTACCAATAGGGATAAAACGGCTGTCTAGTGCTTCTCGGCTTTTCGGCATAGATCGGCTTCACTTGCAGGACGGGACGACCCTACATAATACAACTAGCTATGACCCTACACTGAGCAACTAGACTGTAATGTTGGCGTTATCAGGATAAAAACTGTCCCCTTTGGAGCAGTGCTGATGGTTCGTCATGGCAGATACTTGACTTGTGTCGCCTGTGCTTCAGAAAGAAACTCAAATGCGGTTCTCACATTACCGGCGAACATATTGTTGCGTATAACCCACAATTTTGGGACTGTCTGCGTTTCAAAACTCACACAATAGAACCTGGGTCTTACAACCTGGCAACACACTAAACCAGTGCCGTAGACCCGGCTGGAATAAACCTGGTTGCTACTTGCAGAACTAGTTCAAGACCCAAAGCACAGGTATGTTGATTCAGAGCGAGGAAAAACGGTAGAAAACAGTTAGCTCGGTATCGAGATACCTTGTAGTAACCGTGCTTCAGCTTACTAGCCTACTGCCTGAAAAACGATTTCCTGTACATCACTGAACAGAGTTATTATGTAATCGGTTCTCACCCAGTTGCTGGGCGCGCTTATACAGTCTTGTCCAGGTAGCCAATGTTTTCCAATGGAATCAGACAGAGAGTTGGTTTTCGGCAAAACTTCAAGAGATGATTCTGGATTTGTGTATTCTAGATTCAAGATGCGATAACGGTTTGACATCCAGCGTTAAATCGAGGTTTCTATACGTCATGCCTACTATGTGATCTTCATGATACGGTTTTGATCACCTGAGGAAGTATCCTAGGTGGTTTTCAAAACGTCTGCTCGAAGAGGTTATCACTGCTAGGTCTTGTGGCCTGTCTGTCATCGTCTGACTGACAAAAAACATTGGTGTCCGTATAGCATATCCAGAATTCACGGTTCAACCGGGTGAAACATTTGGAAGACTGTCAGCCTTGGTCATTCAAGTGGTTAGGGTCCAGTGTTTCTCAGGCACGAGTACCTTGAATAAAATCGAAGTAACAGGGTATATTTTTGTGAAGACCCACTCCAACTTAATAAAAAATGGATAGTGACCGCTCCGAACCTTGAAAATGTTGACTTATTGGGCATTGTTTAACCTTGTCTATCATTCGTATTATCTTCAGTCGGTATCTGAACTGTGCTCCCAAGAATGAGGCTGTGCGTGAATCCACGGCTAACCTATCAGCCAAATCAAGCGCATTCAAGAGGATTTCACCAATGTAGTGGGTGCTAATGACAAAAAATCTTTCACCTGATAAGCAACTAAAAATTTTGCCCATCGGAACAACGTATTTCCATTGTGGTGTTTCTGCTTAGGTAGTAAATCAACCAGAAAAAGTTCAGTCATCGGCCCCGAGAAGACTACATTGGGACAACATTCAATCCTTCAAAAACTCTCTTCTTGCTAGAGAACACTTTACTAAAATTTCAAGTGGTTCAGGTGCGAAAGAGGGCTGGCGATGATGTGAGTTCAAGGGCAGTCAACGTGCTCAACTCTATCGAAATAGCGTGCCACGACGGATTAGAACCTGGGTTTGGATGTTCGTGAGCCGAAATCCATGGGGTCATGCCTGTCGACTTCATTGGTCTGGTCTAATGAGGACACACTTCACTACATGAACATGCTCCTTTGTTCATACAGTCTTTTTCGAAGCGTTCAACACCATAACAACGCACAGAAAAAAGCCTTTTCAGGCCAAATTGCTATGGTTCTCGAATTGTATCGTGATCTTTGATTGCAATCTGCTATGAAGCCTAGGTAGGAGGGACATCAGTCACTCAGTTACAGTGTGATTACTGCTTAGATGGAACTAGTCTACAAGAAACGAAAAATCAAAGCCGAAACAAGCAATACTTAGCGCTAGTGAATCAGTAAACATACGCACACGTGATGGGTTAGCTTGTGCACTACTTATCTTGCACGAGTTTACACGCGTGATCGCTTGTGTGTGTGTGTGTGCGTAAGCAGATGATTGGATAAATGTTTCCTATCCAACCAGAGCTCACATGCACAGTGATGCGCTTTAGCGGATCCCGAGTTCACCGTGAACGTCATGAGAGGATATTCTCGTGTGGTGATTTCTCCAGTGTTACCGTCAATCGTGCTTGTTGGCAATATAAATATGTCTGGCAGGATGACCATAGGTGATTCCCTTGTGTTTTCCGCCGTCTTATTGATGTGGTTGACAGTGACCTCAGTGCTAAGCGCTACCTGCGATACAATCCAGGCATTGGATCCCGGATAGGAGAAGTGCCTTGCTGGAGACTCGGTGACGGATTCCACCTGGCCACAACTACAACCCAATTCGACACATCAACCGACATCAGGTGAAACTGATTGTCCGCACCGATCGCGAAGCTTGGCGAGTCCATATGCTCGAAGAAATAATGAAGAAAAACACTGGAAATATCCGCAGGTTGTTCCACTTGATTCGCTCGACTGGTCCACAGGAGCATCTTGTCAAGGATCGCAATGGGACTCTGGTACCAAGCAAAAACGAACGTTTGGACCGTTGGACAGAATGCTTCGAAAAACAATTCGCAATTTAGTCACCTGCGACTCCCAGTCGGGATTTCCGACCTTTGGGAGAAACGCTGCCTGTGAATACGGACCCCATTCAGCCTCAGAAGTGTCCTAGTGTATATCTCTATTCAAGCATCATCGTGCTTCTGGCCCCGACAATATTCCACCTGCTCTGTTCAGAGATGGTGGTGGGTTTCTCAGACAGTGCCTGCCTTCTTCAGAAGCGGCGTAAACGGTGAAGTGGACAGCGGGTTACTTGGCAGAAGGGTGTGGAAGGGCTTACGAAGGCTTCATGTGTTGTTGGGACGGTCCGGCTTCAAGGGTGAGGTCCCTGTGACCCACCCCTGCGGCTGGTTGGAGACATTGCAAGAAATGGTGGCTAGCTGATGTCAATGGCGTTCGTGCTGTCAGTTTCTTTGCAAGTTGTCTGATAGAGCGCTTGGCAGCGTAGGCGTCTGAGAATGCTTGCGGTAGACTAGCACCAGGTCTCTCCTTCATCCAACCTTTTTCCTTTTTTCAAACTTTCAAGGCTTTGAATATAATTGAACAAACGTTTTGGTTGTATGGTAGTAAAGCGTCAGTGCCAACGTTGGTGCTGCTGTCCATAGTGATGATCACCTCGGAGCTAAGCCACAGTTCCCCATATACAGCTACGTTAATTGCCATGAAATTTCAAGTCATATACCAGATCAGCTGGGTAGAATGTCAGAATATCTGCTTCATGAATCAAGTTCGGTTGTCTTTTTAGCTTGGCGCTACGTTGTCCCACTGTGTCCCAGGTAATCATTGGTATCACCGCCGTCTAAGAAAAGCCTGTCACAGAAACTCTGTCTGTCACGGTAGACGCGTAAATATAGGCCTGAAATTCTACTCCTTCCTACTTCCTTTTCTGGGTTGTCAAACGCTTATCTGCTTATCCACCAGAACAGGATGGTTCGGCGTATCAGTTGCCATTGTTTCTGAGATCCCGAGTTGAGTGAACAAGAGATATTGTCATATACTACTGATGAAGCATGCGAGTAGTCGATGGTCTGGTGTCCAGGCTCCGCCCACGTATCTGATGGAAGGTGAAGTTCATTACGGAACTTATGGAGCTGCTTGTCAGTGTTCTTTTATTATTGTTTAATAGTCAATGAGTGTCCAGGAAATTTTAAGAGGACGCGTGGGAATATTCAGTTTTTAGAAACTCTGTGCATATGAGATGCTTACCTCCGTGTCTAATGGCCTGTAACTGCTTAGTTCATATTTTCCAATAAATGACTTCACAGAGAAGGGTTGTTCTCCTTACATTGGTAGAACAGCTGTTTACCAACATTATTGAACCAGCGCAGTCTACATGAATGACCAGGGCTCAGCCTTGACCGGTGCGTTTGCGACAAGCGAACACTCTTCACATAATCTCACCAAGCCATCAACGTCGTGGTCGATCGATAGCCAATAGACTTAGCCGGGACCTAAATGCTCCGTACGTGTTATGATCATAATGAAGAATCTGGATATCACGTTCTCTCAGGATCTAAAACCGTTAGGATACCAAACGGTTGGTAATATGGCTTGTAAACCGTGTGTAACTTCTTGGGCCAGCTCGTGAGTCAGTGACAGGTTAGATTGCCTGGAAGGGGCATCCGAGTGATGAATTCGCTCTCTGTAGATGCTGTTAGGTACCATATCACAAGTGGTGAGTGATGTGGCCCAGCGTTGAGGTCTGTTTTCCGTTTTCGTATATACGTCACTGGATAACAACGGCTTAAATCCGTCCACAGTTTAGACTTGTGGCTGCGAAATATCCTCTGAAGCATGTTAGGCGAGAAACTGACAGCTAAGCCCTCTTTGCTTATCTGACTACTGTTTCTCTTGGCATGTAACGTGGCCCGCGAAGTATGAGTGACGTCTTTTTTTTTGGGGGGGTGGGGGGTGGGGCAGGAGACTGGTGCAAATTCACACCTCCAATCAGGAGCGTCAGCAGCCAAAGTGTTGAAGGGATGACGTCCACAATGTGCCAATAATACCTTAGAGGACAAGAATTCCTTGAGACCGCGGAACGCAGACTGACTTGCAAAAGAATGTTGCGTTAGCACACCATGGTCAGGTATGAAGGTAGCTGTTCGCTTGAGGAAGGGAGGTCGTTCATCATGGAAATTGCAGTCGGATCTGCAAGAAGACCCTTGCATACCAGAACGGATCCAAGATATTTTATTCGAAGCAAGAAAATTCACATTTTTGCTTCTGCTAGGTGAACTTGTATTTCGCATACGTGTTCTAAGTGAGTTTTTTTCACCTAAGTTGTGGACTCACCATGATGATGCCCTCCATGTAAGAAATCGCGAAAACCTAACAAGTCTGCATAAAGTGCCGGGATATTTTTTATACAGGAATCTGCTGTACCGACATGGCCCTCGATGTGTGTCTATTGTTAGCAGTCTCCACATTTGGAAAATCGATCTCAGAGAATGATCTGAACCAAGATGGACCCTCTGGTACCGGAAACCAAAACTGATGTGTCTGAAAAAAGTCCTGTTAAACCCGTTGAGGATTCAATATAAATTCGAAAGCAGTGGTCACATCTTTGCTGTTACAGCTGGGGCACCTCAAGTGGAGTCGTTTGTGTTTGTCAGCAGTCGAATAAGTTCTAGGTTGTCAAATGCAGCCTCTGCTTCTGCTGTTCTTGTCGGATGTGGCATGTGATGCTCGTGACTGTTGAATCTAACTTGACTTTATGATAATTCCCCCATTCATTTGCTTACTCCACCTATGTACTTTTTACCTCCAGTTGTTTTGCTTATCCGTACCCGCCACTCACCTTGCCGCAGAGGCCATTCCGTATGACACTTGTGTGTTGGCATGTGTGAATGTGTGTGTGAATGTGCGCAGCTGACCTACTTACCCATGCGCGTTCGTATCCCGTTTGCTGAACCTGCCTTGACTTGCTCCGTGTGATCGCACGGCCAATGAGAGTCAGGAGACTGTCGTCGGAAGGGACGACCGCAACCCACACTACTGAGCCATCATTCCGCTCGCCGTTGTTTGGTGTGCGGACGTTGACACTGCACTGTGCCGGTTAGTGACAGACCTGTGCACTTGTTGACGCTACGAACGTGAACAATTGAGGTTTGTTGTACACATTTGCTTACCCTTATGTAAATAGTACCGTAGAATTTCGAACCCAATTCTTCCTTTTGATATTCGGGATTGTCGAGCCTACGCGTCACTCAAAGTTCCGTATCGGGAACCTCAACAGGGACTATAGGCTACTTCTAGGTTCTATGAAGAGATCAACTTAAATTCACGAAATACACTCATTTGCAAACAAATCTAGTTTTAAAGGGAGACTTGAATGAACCCCAGCTGAATCCGTAGTTTGTAATATTGTTCGGCTGAATGTGCTGCACAAAGGCCGCCTCATGCTCCGGTTGGTCCGATGTGTTAGATACTGCGGTATACTTTCTTCAAGGAAACTACTCACAAGTTTGTGAAAAGCTCTCGGGTAGTCCACGACCAGTTTCACCCTTCTCGAGGCTCATCAGGTAGGTGCAGTTCTCGAGTTTTCGTCAACCTTGTGCTCTACTTGAACCCACTTATATGAAATTAGTGAAATACGCCCATTTAAACACTAACTTGTTTGTGACGGGATACTCACCTGAATTCCATCTGATCTGTCGTTTATTAGATTCTTCTCCTGAATGTGTTGCACAAAGGCCGTTTCACATAGCGGTTGCTGGATTGGAAGAACTTGTATCTGCGTCCAAACTCGTCCGAACAGCATCTACCCAAATCTTTCGTAAAAATGTCGGAATACTTGTTCAGTAGATGTCGTACAAAATCGCGCTACAGTTTACCGGTGACTTCGGCCACGCCACGAAACGAATGGTGCCATGTATGTCACAGTCCACAGATGGAGTTTTTTCATCCACAAATTTAAGTTGGTTGCTGTGCGATATGTGGAAAACACCAGAGTCACATTTGCCGCAAAACAGAGGTGACCGAGTTAATTTACTGATAAGGGGAATCTGATGTTCACTAACCTTTCTGGTTTATATGTTTGTACGTCGGTCTTCCAAAGTTACTCCATGCAAAAAACGCGTGATGGCTGTGAAATACGACGCACTATGAAACTACAGTGTAACTTGGCGATTTGCAGTTCGAAGTGTCAGAGTTTCGTCTTTGGGGACTATCACTGTTTACTGGTCAAAGATGAACGCAGGAGCGCTGGGTCGATTGCCTGAAAGCGAAACCTTTGGGGTCCACACGGTTAAATTTTTGACACATATGAATGCGATACCAGCGGAATCGAACAACGTGCAACTTGCACAGTCAACGAGTAGAAGTTGGCTGCCGCATACGAGGTGTGTCAGAATGAGTACAAGATAATCGGTTGGGTCTTGCAACTCGGTTAACTGGCGCTATGTCACTGGGTTAGGGCGTCGACTGCGACAGTTTTGAGTCGTGTGTAGGATTCGCTAGGTGCATCTATTCCGCCCTTGTGTGTCCAAATCAAGATCCTGTGAACGAATTTAGTTTCGCTAATAGATGAGTTTACACAACGGCATCCTATGCAGACATCAACCTAGCGACGAGTGTCAAGGGTTTGTATTTCGAACCCGAGATCTGTTTTAAGTGGATGCAATTTACTCTAACGGTATACGCTATGGTATCTTCTGCAGAGTGTTGAGAAGTTTCAAGTATACAATGTTAAGCCTCAATGTTCTGAACAAGGCTTAGAATCAAAATCATTTGAAGTAAATTCGCGAGACTTCGGTGGAAGAATATAACCACAATATTGTGCACGCCCCCATTTACGGTGAGTAATGTGATGGAGAGACTAATGTATAATCATTTATGTGTGTTATTTCAGCTGCTTGTGCCGTTTAGTTGAGTAACATTCCAGACAGCTCACATCGCTTCAGATCATTTATCGATCTGTCGATAAATCAGGTGTGATATTTGATCAGGGTTGGACACTTCGGCCCCAGCCAATGACCGTAGCCGCCGCACATCATTGGTTGGTTGGTTTTGCACTGACCTGTGTCGAGCTTCCATATCCTGAAGCGTGTCACCTTTCATTGCAGTACGTTCACGCCTGCTGCGTTTTTCGTCCGCTTCAAGGGCGTCACAGTTAGTACTGCAAGACCTCATAATAGATTGAAGAACCGCTTACCAGTGGAATGCTATTGAAAGTCATGAGGGGCTACCTTTGAAACTTCTTTGGGAACTACTATCCAGACAACAAACACAGTTCGAATCATGACAAAAGTGTTTACATTGACAACGCACTTTGTTGCATCCGGTAGCTATAATTGATTGCGAACGAATTGGTGCAAAGTACGGTAGATTTTCATTATAAGCTGGATGTCAACCTTACTTTAGAAACGCAGGTTAGAATTCTTGTGGATTGCTGGGGTCGACCTCAATTACTCGGTTTGTGATCATTTTCTTTGAGGAATCTAATTCCACAGGAGTATGGAAAATACACTTCTCTCTTAGGTTGGGTTCACTCGTACCTGAGTCTTTCATTTGCTGCACCAAGGACGCCTCATGTTGCAGTTGGAATGATATTACGGGTATTGAAGTAGATTTTCTTGGCGTAATACTACTTTCAAAGTTGATAACAAAATCTCCGACTACCTAACAGTAGTTTCGTCCTTTTTGGGGCCTACTGGTTTGGTGCGGTTTCCATCGATCGTACTTCCTACTTGATAGGATTTGGTGAGACCCCCGTTAATATCAATCCAATTTGCAAATGGGTGAATTTTTCTAACTGCGCACAGTTTGGGCTCTTGAAAACTGATGAGCCCCAAGAAGGGCAGAACCGGTAATACGCTGTCGAAGATTTTCATTGACCTTATGGGTAACGTCACGGTATATCACGAGGAGTTGACTTCCATCCCTCCTCGTGAAGCTCCTGGACTATCCACCTTGTAAGTCTGGCACCCTCCCCCAAACTGAAAGAGCAAGACGTCTCTCAAAATTTCATCCATAAATTAATCGAAATTATAGCGAAAAGAATTTACACAGTTTTAGAGACAATACGACCGGAAGATCTGGTGGAAATTTCTCTCAAAGCGACTATATAACTGTTTTCTAATTTCTATTGTTTTTACATCTGAATTTCAGGATATTTATCTGGAAAATTTTTGGAATTGCTTTTCACTGGTAAAAAATCATTAACCAGGAATGCAGTGATAGTGGATAATGTAAGCGCTCTCGTAATTTTACCGCGGGATGTGTCGATAACATGCCAATGGATGATGTAGATCCCAGTGGCATTGTTTCTAATTGGTCTGGAGCCACAGACTGCTGAAGGTGTGGTAATCCTGGAGTCGATGGACGGATGTTCCATATTCACTTATTGCTACTAGGCTGGTTTATAGAAAGACTATATAGCGTAGTTCACCGATAGTATCACGGCCAAATTGTCTATACGAAGTGCTAACACACGTCACAGGAGTTTACGGCGCGTTAATTGCGATTCCTACCTGGGTATCGTGTGTGCAGTCAAGTGCGAGTTCCACTCCATGGGTCATAGTTGTGAGTACACCCATGCTTCTAGGCTGATCTGAACTTGGAGGGTCTAACAGCGCCATCAACGAAATCATAGAAAAGCAGTGCCATCGCCTCAGCCAAAGTGAACAATGTTGCAATGCGCGAAAACACCGAATCGACGCGTGCATCGGTGGGAAAAACAGCGACAGCCACCCAGTGTGTGTTGGTCGCGCACACAATCGCCCGTCACAGTGTGGCCACCGGCTGCGGAGCATCAGATCACTTGTATGTGGTTCAAGATTGTCAGGATGTGGGCCAATCAGAGCAACCAAACACAGCTTCCATTGGATGAATGTATGGCCAACCACGGCAGTTAAGCAGCCACGTCCCCGGTGGCCAGAATATAGACCAATCAGAATCGAGAGTTTTTAACTTGGCTCTTTTGGTCCTATTACGAAGACTCTGGCATGGCCTGGATAATTCTGCGTCTCCTGTATGCATACAGCCGCAATAACTTTACTGTGTTGCACTAAAAGGAGCGTCAAGCTACCATGCATTTTGATGTAACAGGACTGCAAGCCAGAGACCAGCAAACCACGACCAAGCTGCTACCCGAAGAGCTATTCTCATGTGTATTCCCGAGCGAGATTGTGTTGTGTAATCTAGAGTACATCCGCGAATCACACTCAGTTGCACACCAATTCGTTTTTAACGGGATACGAATCTGAATCCCAGCTGAATTTGTCATTATTGGTACGAACAATGTCATAAACTTGAGGTTTACTGTGATTCAGTTGAGAGTCCCGTTACAAACAAAGGGGTGTATAAACGGGTGTATAAATACGCAAACTTTGTGCTATTTGGATTCAAGTAGAACATAACGTTGAGAGAAAGTCGAAAAAATGCACCTACCTGATGAACCAGAAGAAGGATGAAACCGGTCGTGGTTTATCGAAGGGTTTTCAGTAACATTGTGAGTAGTGTATTACGTCTATTCAATGTATCGCGATATCTCGAATATCTTGCCAAATGAAACATGAGGCGGCCTGGCGCAGCAAGTTCAGCTGAGAAGAATATCATAAACTAGAGATTCAGCTGGGTTTCTGATGAGTCTGGTTTCAAGACCAAATTTGAATGTAAATGGATGTATAACATTGTGATTAGTTTCCTTCAAGACAAAAACCAACATTACATCCTATTTCTGCCCAGTTCTTCAGAAAAATTCCGCATTGTCGGTCTGCTGTACTTCAGATGGTTTGTGGATTATGGTGGAATTCCTCACGTCTTCAGAGACAATGTTTTTTTTTAATAAATCAATGAGCAAACAGAGGTTAACATTCAGACTCAGAAACAATCACGTGTTTGAAATTCGAAAGTTAATAAAAAATGACTTTAACTTCTCTGGGATATTGCGCGTTACGTCCAAAAGTCTGTAGTACTCCACAGTAAATTATCTTTAGAAAAATCTATCATCACTCTTTAAAATTGGGCAGAAATGAACGCAGTTTACAGATGCTTGTGGCTGAGAGTTAGAGTGACATTCAAAAAAAGACACCAAGTTCTCCCAAAGTTTGTGAAGTCACAATTAAACAAAGAAATTTGGGTTCATATATGAGATGGTTATTGATTTCTGGTGCTGGCGATGCTTTCTTCTACGGTGTAGTGAAGAGAGATGAGGTCGGCTTTGTGTCGTTTGTTAACAGTAGAACGTCAAAGAGGAATATACACTCTGGCACCTATTTCATGTTTTTTTGAACCGTGTTTTAACTGTGACTGCAAAAATCGGGTTATCTAAAATGAAACGCACTCAGCCTAATATTTTCCTTGATGGAACACACTACTCATAAACTACTCTTAAACTGCCCACAACCGATTTCGTCATTCCTCAGGTTCATCGGGTAGTCGAAATTCGTCAATCTTATGTTTTACTTGAACACCAAATTGTACGCAAATGGTGAAATACACGTATTTGCAAATTGAGTTGGTGTTAACGGGGGGTTGAACTGAATCCCACTTGAAAATGTTTACACCCATCCGCTTAGACCAACTTAATTTGCAAATGAAGGCTGTTCACCAATTGCGTACAATTTGGTGTTTACCTGAACCATAAGAGGTCGGGAAGTATGCCTACCTGATGAGACCCAAAACGGTAGAAATCAGTCGTGGACCGTCGCAGTGCTTTCAGCAACCTTGTGAACAATGTGTTCGAACAAGAAATATACTGCGATATGGATGTGTTCAACTCGAATATGGAGAAATAACCCAAATGCATTAGCTGGGTGCAGAGAAGTCGCGGAGGATTTCCGAATACTTGGTGTAAGTTTACAAGGCCTTTTCAATCAACTGGGGAAAAGTTTGGAACCGACTGAGAAGTCGTCGTTCTAGAAGGGTGGTTTTACAGCTGGGACATGTCTCCCGTGTTCACAAAAGCTTTGTCAGTCCAAGTTGGATGGTTTTTTAGGCAGACGGAAAACCAATCAATAAGACCTCTTCTGATTAGCACACTAAATCAGTGGTGAATTTCAGCTAGAAGATCTTGTCAGTTTGTGTGGTTGCCTACATCTTACAGTTGATAGGTTGAGGGAAGTTCAAATCACTTTTGATCAGGTATGAGGTCTTGATCTGAAGTGACAACCCAAACAGTCTGTAAGTTTTTGGCCTGATACGTGCATGTAAAGCAGCTACACTCATCTGGTCGGAGTAGACCATCACCGAAGTTTTGAATAGCCAGGTGAATTAGTGGTGCACTTCACCAGCCGTTACATGCACTTGTTGAATTTTCAAAGTCAAAAATGGTATGTTAATTTATTCGGTCGGGTTTCATGTTCTCTAATGGAAGAATTTTCGAAAATAGGATCCGTAGGCGTCGCGAAACTGTTCACACAATCCCCCTACCAGGTTCTTCAGAAATGCACCCCAGTAAACGTGTATTTGTGGCGTATTTTTCGAGCTCTGTCGACGTCGCTTATTATGATTACGTAAAACTCGGATGTTGTTTTCTGCTTGGTTCAGAATCATAGAATGCTTTAGGTTTTTTAGGACTGAAGTCGAGAGATGAATAGACCACCTCGGATTATTTATGCAGGCTGGTTTGTGCAGTGGGTGAGCAATTTATCGACTGGACGGTATCGAAGCCCCTCGGTTTGGACGACCCGCTGGACCGTAAAATCGCTGTTTTTTGCCAAAAAAAATCCCCGGTGCGCGAAACACAAACGCAACAGTGCGGGCTCTTCTGAAGCATCCGAACGACAGACCAAGTGGCGACAAACGCTTCCGATTCACGCACCGTGACTCGGTGCTGATGGTTTATTCTCAGGTGTCCATAAATAAGGTCAGCTTCCTGGTGCAAACTCAGTTCGGAAAAACCCGCTGAGACTCGGTCGTAGACGGTAACTGAACCTTGGACAGCAAGACGGCTAGACATAACTCAACCGCCACGTCCACTGTGCTGGTTACACGGCCAACGAGACAAGTGACACGATCGATAAGTCCGCGAGTGTTTCGAAGACAACTGGCGCGTTGACAGCTGCAGCTCACATCCCGTACGAGGCTGGAACCGCAAGAAGTTCTTGATTCAGAGTAGCCTGTTCAGAATAAATGACTCATCTGGCACTAGACTAACAAATGTAGATAGTGGTGACGTATGGGAAATAGGGCTACAACGCACATGAGACTATGTGGTCGTTCAAAGTAGCTACAGCTGTCGCACGAGGCGTAGCAGACAAGGAACTTGTGGTGGACTACTTCCGTACTGGCCGCATAGACGATGCGAAGGACAAAGAGACCACGTGATTCTATCGATTGCTTTTCTGCACATGATTAGCTAAATGGGAATTCGGAAGGATGAATACGGAGAACTGCACAAAAGTACGAGTGCAAAAGATGATAAAGGAGAGTCGAATTCGAAAGTTTGATAGGCTGCAAGTTCAAAAATTGGGATGAGGAGAAGCCGTAAAAATGGTGAAACTTGGTATTGTTCAGATATACGTTGCTACAAGCTTTGCCGCGCTAATCAAATCGTTAAGCTGCTGGGTTGAGTTGGTAGTCTTGACACAAACATCATCGCGCTGCTTTTCTTTTCAGGTATGGTGGATGGTAAGTGTTGTTGTTAACGTCAAAATTTTCCTTGTTGTAGCCCTGTCATACAAGTCTTTACTGCAGAACTAAGTAATTCCACAGATGTAGAAGGAAAATCTCATTAGTGATGTTTGATTCCAACAGGATGGCGACACACCAGATTGCACCAGATGTATGCATGAATATCTCAGTAGATTATCACAGGAGGGCACCGCGACTGATCGTCAATATCGCCGAATTCGAGGCCGATTGAATTTTTGTTTTGAAAAGCCATGCTTCCACCAGAATAGACCAAGAATCCTTCAAGATTTGCAGGAGAATATCGTCAACTCTGGGAAGAAAAGGATGCTTGACTGTTGTAGAAGGATCCTCCTGTGCAAGCAAAATGCTGAAGGATATTTCGATCAATTTCTCACATCAATAAGCTGGTAAACCGGTTCACCGAAATTGTTACAAGATGGGCTGGAATGTTGTCACCATCACTCTAGAAGTTCTCAGCTGAAGCCTAAACCGAGCTGAGAGACTAGGTTCGTGGAACGCTGTTTTTAGAGTAGGTTTGTCAGTGTTTCTTCGCGGTAAGCTAATCAAGATATCGAACGATTTATCAAGTGAAAATTATCTGGTAGTCGCATATCGCCTGGATAACAACCAGCAAGCTGGTTATTTTCAATCAAGAAGTCTTCCTCTGTTTAACACTACACTGTAAAGTTGCTACAACGGGCCCAATGAAATGACACTTCCTCTAAAGTTGTTCCAGATGTCTTTGCTGAATTTTTCGCATTCCTTAGGGTCACTATTGACACGAAAGATGGAAAGGGTGAGTTGAAAGACGTTAACACGTTCCAGGACGTTCCAATAATCGTCCAGTCCGGACGTAATGTGGTGGCGCACCATCCTTTCGAAAACCAGACAGCATTTCCACCTAGTGTTGCAGCAGGTGCTTGTAGTATAAGGTAACTAGGACTAGCATTCTGCCATTAGCAACGGTACCTACCGGCCATATTTCTCGAAGAGAAAGGAGAGGATTCAGTGGCTTTGGTGCAAGTAAACCTGTTTAAACAGTCCACTCGGCCTTATATTTAACATGAGAAAACGTGTAACAATGTGGCTTATATCTAACCTGAAACCGTTCTGTAGACCTTGGTATTCATGTGTAAACTGACCTGTCTACTAAGAGCGTTTTCTGTAAATCTGCCAACTTTCCAAATGTTTCCACTACGACCGTTGCAACTGACGTAAATGAGCAAAACCTCAAATGTAGTGTTCCTGAATGATTTTAAATGGAATAGTTTTAGTGTTGCACTACTGAGTAGTTTTCATTATGCCAGGTTCGGATCTCCAGCCTGCTTCTTGGTAACCTCGCACAGAAGAAAATTCGTCCTTAGGAATGCTTGCCTCTGTTGTCTACCCCGCCAAAGAAAATTTTTCCCCAGAAAATCTCCAACGTTGCCGCATTACTAGCCACACCTCATCGACAGTTCTGTCGAACCAACACGCAGCCTCGTTGCCATTGTAACCGCGCTAGATTTTGGAAAAACGCTGATTGTGTGACGCGGGGGGAAAGCCAACGGAGAGTTGACTGTGGTGATCTGGCGAAACTGTGCAGGTAGTCACAATGTGCGGCAACAAATGGCTTAACCAATCAAGAGATAGGCTTAAGGTAATGTTTGATTGGTGGTTTCAGTCCCCATCGCCGATCGATATGTGTATGTAGACTCAATGAAACCAACCCGCCAATGGTGTGAAAGAGCAATTGAACCACGATCCGCCGCTGCAGCAGTCTGCTCCGTCGATCAATGCTCGGCGATTTCGCAGTAGCTTCTTCTGTTTTCTGTCACGAGCTCCATCGATGACTCTTCATATCAGTCGTGCGAAACAGTCTTACGCCCGCTATCTAACCATCTCAGAGCGGCAAGGTTTCCGTCTCCCCACCAGCTTACCAGGCTGGCACGCAGCTATCGCACGACCCAGATAAAACTCACAACCACTCAAACAAGTTCTAACAGGATTTTCCACGATGGGACTGCTGCATTTGGTTGGCCTCGTTTATGGACATTTTATTGTGTGAGCAGTGTCGCACTGACGGCATTTGCGTCCGGTCATCTATTGGGGTTCAGGTTCCTCTTCGCTGCGCGCACTGATGATCTCTGATAAAAGGCATAGATCTCCCGGGTGATGTCGTAGTCCGACGCTTTGACGTGTTCGCTGCGCTTTGCACTTGGGTGCCGCGTGCTCAATCACTTGCCGTTCCCATGCCAGTGGTTTACAAATCGCGCGGCCCAGGCTACATTTGACGGACGGTGCAAGTTGCTGTGCTGGGTTCTCAAGCACGGGGCCTGAAGGGCCAAGCAACGCTGTCAATGAAAGTCATAGCCAAGCCATACCATCGGCTCAGTGGGGCTGAGCAGCACTGCGGATCACGGGCCTCACAGACAGTAGGTTCGCGCCTTAACCAATGAGCCATCTCGAGCTGAAAAAACGAGCGTCATTTAACTGTGCCCCGACTCTTGGAGAGACATGCCAATCGAGTATGTGCGTGCGGAATAGAAAAGCAGCTGAGGAATGTTTCAAGCATGGCACCCCAACCTGGGAGAATGCCAAAATCCTCTGAGAGAAAGAGAAAGTTACATCAAGAGTTAAAGACCCTCCAGTCGTACCGCTATTTGATTGCAGAGCTTTGGCTCACAGGTGCAAAGGCATCAGCCTGCTCAGTGGTGTGGGTAAGCTGCTGGAATAGATCGACCGCATGACCTGTGAAGCTACCGAGACTAGTGCTTCAGGTGAACAGTGTGGCTTCCATGGTCTTTGCAGCACGAATGAGGTGGTATTCGTTGCAAGGCTAAGCCACGCGAACATTGTCATTATCATATGTCCTCTTGGCGGACGTCACGTGGGCTTATGACTTCTCCAAAAACGTGAACTTTAATGAGCTGTGTGGTATGTAAGAGCTGAAAGCCCTCCATAAGAGTGTAGATGTAGGTTAGATGCCTCAGATGAGTCACACAGGACTAATTTTTCTGGGCAATGGTCCGGGAGCACTAAGATTTAGATTGGGAAGTTGTGAGCACGCTTCTATGCAATAATGCCTGGTAAATTAGGCTGAAGCACTTTCGGAGATATGCAACTATCAGTTCAAAAACTATCCCAACTATTTTCAACAAGCCAAATTGCCCTGGCTGAACATAATTACTCGACGGAACAGGATGTTCAGACAAACTAAGCAGATCCTGAAAGCACTCGAGTAGCCCAGAAGGGGTCTGTACACGCTCTTTTGGAACTTCACGGGCTACTGAATTAAATTATGGCACAAACTCAGTCACCTAAGTGCATCATGAGGTTTTTTGTGTGCGTTATTCTTCTACACATGATTTCAAGACGAGTCTTTCGGCTCCTAATAAGAGAATAACTGCTGGGAATGGAAATATCACCAACTCAGTCATATTCCACAAAGACTTGCTAACTTGATCAGGCTTATTATAATAGGACAGTGGGCAAACAGAACTTAAATTGACCGGTTTCAAAAGTCCATTGCATCCTGTCCACTAAAACTGCCTAAATCTCTTTGAAGCACAGAGTGCAGACTCGATCGTGCCAGTAAAACCAAGGCAATAAACCTCAGGATGGCTGTTGGAGACGATCCAGTCGACTGTTCCGATAAAACTATCGCAGTCTTGATTGAATGTTAGAAATGAGATTCCAATAGATATTAACATATCCACTTTAATAAA
>SJOL01008131.1:594790-606477 GCA_004794785.1 Opisthorchis felineus | reverse complement strand
ACCGCATCCAGTCAGCTAAGAAAGCGATCACTGCCTTGAAGCCCTTGATGAATTTAGGCTGTAATACGACATTCGGCTACACATTATCAGGTAAACCGTTTTTAAAACAGCTGATTGTTCTTGAATGAATCAATTGACTAGTTTTTTGTTAATGTAGGTCTGTGTATCTCCTAACCAATCATGTGTCCTTGTTCAGTAAACTTGTGCAAGCAGGCTAGCACAATTGCTTTATTCGGAATTGTGAGTTACTTTTAGACCTTGTATAAACGGCTGTTATTTGGTTTTCCAGAGGAACTTCATTTTTGAGACGGGAAAACCAAAAACCCCGACATTTTTGGCATGCACGGTCCGAAGGTAGGCGCATAAAAAAGCCTGAACGTTTGTTTAGCTGAACTGAAGTATCGATCAACTTCGCTATCGTGTATTCGATCATCGGTTGTCTCGAGAACGTAACATTCACAATTGTAATTCGTCACAGTATGGATTCTCTTTCCAAGCTAAGCCAGGAACATGTTCACCTTGAGGAATCTGAGATGTATAAAGTTGGTGGGGGGGGGTTGAGTCTACACTGCAGATCAGTAACTCAGATAATCGTAGCTCATGCCACGTTGAAATGGAGGTTTATGCCAAAGCCTGTTGGGGCAGGCTTGCTATCTTCCGGTGGGTAAACGTATGCTGTATTTCTGAACAATTGTGTTCCGGGAAAATGACCAAAAACTATTCACCCCATCTCAGTCTGCTAGTTCAAAACCATTGATTTTTGTTAAATTACAAACAGCATACACCAATATTTCGACACAGTGACTACAAACAGCATTGTTCTACTGACCAAATACCCTACCAAACCAAATATGGTACTCCACTTGTTCCGAAAAGAGATTAGACCGGGTCTATCAGACCCATGAACATTTACGTATCAGCCATACTGATCAGTTTGTCAACTCGGACATACCTGGAGTACCAGACTCGTGAAAAACGCACCGCTGTCCATCTGAACTAGTTCCATCTTGCTACCGGAACCGACAGACCCGAATAGGGGCGTGACCGAAGTGAAAAACAAATCGAGAAATACCATGATCAAACCTACTGCAATTCAAACAGGTTTCAAAGCTCGGATACTAAGATTTCTGTTTACGAGTGGGGACAATTTGCAGAAATGACTTACAAGGTAACATCCGCTGCGATTGTGTAGACGGGATGATGGGCGATTCCCCTATCTTTGAATTACCTTATACACCCGATGTATCTCTTCCGTTTATGACGACATGAAACAATCGAGAATGTGCGAGATTCGCTCAATATATCGGTAGTCTGAGGTCTCAGGATGTGTATGTCACCCTCAACCGGAAAAGGTGAGTCAAACTGATATCGGTTGTTTAAAGAAAGCGGCTGTGCAGCACGTAATCGCGAAGGGACTTTCAACAACGATTGCTCGTTCCAAGATAACCCCATGTTCCAGAGCGTCTCTGTGACAGTACGCACCCGACAGAACTTATGATCAATGTGACTGACAAAGGACGAAGTACTGCTCAATTAGACACTCGCATAGCTGAGGAGATCCGTTAAAAAAGATAACAGTAAAAAGGTAGGGTCTTGTTTGAGGTCGGGCTATTTCAACTACTTCTTTTTTGTCAGTAGTTTGAAGATAGTTGGTAATTTTCAACTGAGATTTCGTCCTGTAAGTGAAGCCAATCATTTCTACTGAAAAGCCAAGGAGCGCTGTACAACTTTTTTACTCTTATTGAGAACTGTCAGCAGTGCCCACCTCACGAAACCCCATGGATTCCCGATCCCGAGTTCTCCCAGCGAGTAGTTTGAGCGGCTGCCCAGTATTGTGAATGACTCGCGCTTGGGATATAGCGTCACACATCGTTCAAGAGCGGAATCAACATCACGTGGTCACGTGTTGATTAATTCCTCATTTTTGCCGGACCAATCTCCCAGTGACCTCTATTCACTTGTTTTTCTCGTAATATTCAGCAGCAAATTTAAACCACCAGGTGGACAGTGCCGGAGTTATGCCCCAACGGTCAGAATGATCATTGACAACGACCCTTGATGATGACCTGCAACCCATAAACCAGTTAGTACGAAGCATGAAATGGTTGTTATCACATCATGCTTTACCTTCCAACAGTCTACAGCAGCTGAGATAACGAAACTGTGGAACGTTTTGGGGAACTCTTTCCCACACCCCGTAGCCATCCGGCCATCTCTGAGCTTAAGGCCTTCCAAAGACTGAAACAGGTCTCCAGGAGAAGGTCAGTGTTACGCCTTCTCCCTGTTATTGAAGAATGGTCTAAGGAGTACTTCAGTGAGCTGAATGAACAGACTGTGCGTTTCCGCGGGAGAAAGAAAAACCAACCTCACTCAAAATATTTGTGTATTCCGGTAAGTTTGGCATCTTTTATCATTTATCAAACATGCCTTGAGTATTTTTCCAGTATTTGGAAAATATTTGACGATACCAACCTAGGCAATGATTGGGAAGAACTTCTCTGAAGGTATTTTGGTGGCGTATTTAGTCAAATCAATACAAGCCAAAGCGGATTATCGATTAGTCGAAAATGCTGTCTCGGGGGAACCCTTAGGTGCTTAACGTGTGGGTTAAACATGTTGTTTTATGATCGCATAGGAATGAAAAAAGAGCAGTTGGATGCACTCAGGAAACAGTTGCCTTGAAGCGAATTCTGACCTACCAGAATATTCGCTACCAGAATGGGAGAACTCAGTGTGAAAAATATATTGCCTGGACCACCTGAGAGATAACTTCACTTACGACGGGTTTCAACGAATCTATCTGGCCTCCTTCTAAACAAAAAACACCGTTCATCCAGAAGCAACGCTTTCGAGGTTGTAGATATGGTGCAGCTGAATTTGTGGAGCAGACTCCGGCTTGTGCGACCGACGGAAATCTTCACTCTGGTGGAACCACAATTCGAAGTTCGTCTTACATCCATTAGACCAACTTTGATTGTTTGACTCACGCCAGTTAGTGGTTCGAGGGCTACACTGATCGGTTCTCCGTCTTTACGAAGTCGTCTCAGCTCGTTTGGCCACGAAAATTTCAGCCAAATTTTGGCCACCCGTTGACGTTACGGAACAAGAAGAAATCACTTACAGCCGCCTCTGAAATTTAGGAGAAGCCAGCTTTACCGTCGAAATTATAACAAGCTCTCGAACTGTTTTTCCATGGCCAAAACACCTCCATCCATGAAGGCAAAGACATCATCATCAACGTACAAGTAGTTTATTATAAACAAACATCTTCGAATCGGTGGTGCGAAGAAACGTGGTGTGTGTGTGCCAAAGTCAGAAATGGAACTGGAACTGCAGGAGTGTGATTCACTTTGTTTTCATTCAGTTAGATGCAGATTTTCCTTGTCTGCCGCTCATCTCTACACTTAGTTCAAGCTGAGTTCATGCACGTTTGACTTCTGTTTTCAAACATTCATCTCCAGTTAATCGTGACCAAATGGTCAAGTGTTCAAAATGCTAGTCGGGAGGTTGCGGGTTAATGACCCCATGCAATTTAATGAGATGTGCACAGCTGATGGCAAACAGCTGCACAGTGCTCCTCGGTTTTCAGCATAAATTAGCTTCAATTAAAGGGAGAAAGCACCACCAAAAATCTCAAAAACCTCACACTACTAGAAATGCATAAGTAGCTAAGAAGAAGAATAAATTCACAAGATGTGTGAAATTTTCATCTTAGATGTCCTTAGTCAAGGAGCCAGTCAACACGTGACTACGTGATGTGGATTTCGTGATTAGAGGATGAGTAGTGCTATATTCTGTCTAAGTGTGGCTCAATCACACCATTGATCAGCGGCTGGTGGCCGAACGGTTACGCTTTCAAACTAATAGCCCTTGAGGTCACGGGAACGAGACCCCCTAGAGTTTTGTGAGATGCTTGCTACTGATGATACCCAATAAGGACGAAACAGCAGTAAAATGCTCCGAAGGTTTTCAACATAGGGTGACTCCTCTAGTAGGTGGAAAGCAAGTTTTGGAAACAATGTGAACTGACCTAAGTCAGGCTTCTGACTTTATTTTCCGGAGTTATTTGCCACCAAAATCGGAGATCTCAAGCCGTCCCATCGGATGATGAGAATGCTAAGGTGTCGAACTTTCTGCAGAAGAATCACAATGTCCACATGGAATGAGTATGATGACAAAAACACCCTCTAAAATCGAACACTGCTGCCAAAGACCATGGTAACGGCATTCCGCGATTCCACCTCGCGTTTCCTCGTAATGCTTTTAGGAGTTCAGGCTTACCACGAAGGAAGGTACCCAACCAGGCTGTCGTTCTTTTTGCGGAGGCATATTATATATTATTGGCAAAAAGACGTGCACACCAGTCTGAATGAGTAAACTTTGAAGCCACAGGGAAGCTTTCAGCCATATACCAGTGATCAGTGGCCACCGAGTTCTCGAGGTAATTGACAGAAACAGTCCTGTTTGTTGTAGGACGTCCATCATGGAACCAAACGTCCAAATGATCTGGCCTATTTAGGCTAGTCAACACATCTCATGAGAACCCCAAGTTCCTGAAGAGAAACGACTTGAGCAAAGTATGCTTTGTAGTGCTTGCTGGGTAAGAAAAGTTTGATGAAAGATTGGAATTAGCGTGCTCGATGAAATCTTACAACTTCGATTGTTGACGGATCACCGAGTTGGCCGGTTCGGTGCTCGGATTTTTGTCACTCTGAATTCCCAGCAAATCACCACACCCTACTAATGTATTGAGCGTTACATACCGCCAAACGACTTGATCCAGTCATTCGTTCTTCGAATGTTTGGATGGGGATCAGGGTATTTCCCAATTCTCAGATGAACCGAACAGAATAAATAGGCAAATCCACAGCTGTGGTTGAACACACAGTGGTCCCTCCGAACAAAGACCACTCCACGTTTGTCTTAGTTGGAGTGTGAGACATACTCTACCCTCCATTTGAACAGACAACAATGTATGCACCTAGGATTTTGATAATGATTCACATAAAGACTGAATCTATTGCAGTAATCCTATGAACCTCGCTTGTAACAAATGCAGTGTGAGAAGCACTCACTTATAAGGATAACCTTTGTCGCCTGTGGGCACCTATGCCACGCTAAAAATTGGCCAGGAAGCCCTCAACCGACAGAGATTAACTGGAATTACACCATAAGCTTATTTTGGTCCCTGCTTATCTATGGTCTCATTGTAGGCGCTTTCACTCTGCTATGGGGGTTCTGACGACGGTAGTGTCGAGGCCTCCTCTGACCATGTTAAGTCTACACAGTTAGTTCGAAAGTTCGGCGTATAACGGCATTAATCCACATGATGTGACTTCTTGGGGTGACATCCTGGTCCAGGGTTCTCTGCTATACCTACCTCCAGAGGGTGTTCTCGTGGTTGTAAAACTTCATCCGTCCGTCTCTGGAATGGTCAGAATCAGGAGTGCCATCCATGAGAAAAGACAATTTGTTCGGTTTGGCCGGTAAACTGTCACTCGGTTTTATGAAATGGCTTCTTTTGGAAGGACAAACGTTCATTTTGGTCTTTCTGAAAAGACAGATATTTATTCCGTTATTTCTTAGGGGAAAAATGTGTACCAGCTCTAGAGACCGCTCGCGAGAGCGGTTTCTTTCGACGATGATTTACTTCTACCAAGAACCTAATACTTTGGAGAACTCTCAGGGGATCAAACAAAGGTGACGTTTGCAGGAAGGGGAAAACAGTGCAGGTGCTTGCCATACAGATCAAAATCACGTGATAAGACCCTGCAGTCACTTAGGCAACCAACCTTTTCTGCAGCCCGTTGTGCAGACGCCTAATGGGATAAAAACATGGAAGCCTGAATCTCTCATCCTGTCCTTTGTTGGGATGGTTTGGTAACATTGAGAATGGCCTTTGATAGGAGATGGCGAGGTGGCCTCTAAAAATATACCAATATCTTAACTAACCATGTGGGACTGGAGTGAAACGGTCGAAATTTGAAATGCGAGCATGATCATTCTTAGGATGACCACTGTATGTTAAATATAGTGAACATTTGCAATCAACTGGTGGATTGTTCTACTTATTAAAATTTAGATTCGAGCAGAGATGCGTTCAGCTTCAAGACAGAGGCTATTTTTATCATGCAAGACCCCGCCTTCGGGTATTTTCGTGTTCTGAGCGCGCGTAAATAAAATGTCCATTGCTACCAGACTGGTGCTTTTACCAAAAAAGCACCCATTTGTCAACAAACGTTTTTGTGCATTCCTCGTGGTTAGTGTTAATTTGTTTGCCGGGAGGTGAGTCCCTCATGAGTTCAAGTGTGTTGGAAACAACAGCCCACTCAAATCACGGTATGTTGGCATCACCTAATCTGTCATGTCTGATAACGAGCGACTTTCCCCAGGTGCATCTCTAATCCCGCACTGGATTATTCAGACACCTGTTCAAAAGTTTCGACAGAGCTGTATTTCTCCGGATGGGCCTTGCAGGATATCATACCTTTCGAGGAGTGGGGTTTTCAGTTCCTCATGACGGTGGTTTCCATTCGGAAGGGGTCTTGCTTCAGGTCATTAAGGTGCGACTGTCCACATCTCCGTGTCTTCTGCGATTTGTTTTCAACAATTCTCTTTCCATCTGTTTGCAGAATGTATGCAGAATGAGGGTTGACGATGGTGTGTCCTGTGCACCAAGGGATGATCAGCTGAACAGTTTGAGAACTACGGACCTACACGAGATTCCAGAACTTCACCCTGTGAATGAAAAGAAATGTTACAGAGCTGGTCTTCAAAAAGCTCCGTTAAGTTTGATTGTTCTCTGGTGTCAACATTGTCAAATTTCCACATCCCAGTAGACAAGCGAAGTGAGCGTTGGTCTACCAACTTAGTTATGGCTGTTAGTGTATCATTTGGTGGTCTTTTCGGTTGGGTCTACTTTTGAGGGTTCACTATGGCATGTATCTGAAAATCATGTTTGTAAGCGTCAGTCACCTTAGATATAAATCTGTGCACAGCGGATGGTCATGTGCCATATCGTGGGAAACTCAATGCCCAAAGTTTACATCCGGATCCGTTTTGGGAGGAGAAATTGCTCCTGGAAGAGATCTAGAACCGTCTTTGAGAGGGGGTTGGGTGCGGTCTCTTAAAAGGCTTCAATTTCAATTCATTTTTCACGAATTGAAATGGTCTTAGTTGCGGTAGCGTTGCGTATCAAATCGTCGATATGAAATTCAAGCTAACGAAATCCTCCCGATTTGAGAACGTCATCGCACTTCCGTCTGCGTGATCAATGACGACGGTAACAAGGTCATTCCTAGCCGCCTTCTAACCAGAAGAAGTTGCCCTACTGAACGAGATGCCTTCCAATGTTTGTTTGAATGACGACGACAAATCTACAGTGATGCGATAGGCACCTAATTGGCAAGTGTCCAGGTGATACCCGTGTTCATGGGACGTGCCACTCTACTACTTCACCTGTTGCCACTGACTCTGGCTAGTGCTGGGCTACCTGCCCGTTTTTCAGCCCTACCGACTTCCAACAGACGGCATCGAAGAGGAGTCATACATCAACCTATCGGCCTATGCTTACTTGTTACCACTGCTTCATTCGACACCTACCATGGGAAGCGGAATATTTACCCATATTTACGAACTTTTAAAACCCAGATTATTCAATAATGTGCACCATTTGGATGGGTGGTTTCGTGCCCTGACCGCGTATCTTTTGAAGAAAAGCCTTAAGTTATGGTTCCCCTTGGAATTGGAGCCTAATTCGTTTTTATTCATTCTGTACTAGACTCCCCTTCATTAAAACGGCTGTGCTACACCTTTAAAAGTGTGCTTTATTGTCTTCTCTTCTAAAATTCGGTTCATGCACAATGGCGCTATCCGACTTGTTTTCACCTAGTCCAAATGGGAAATAAAAACAGACTGTGACCTGACCTTTATCGAATCTAGACTAAAAATACAATCATTGTGGCAAATATCAATCTTCATCAATCGATACACAGTTTAACGTCCAGTCTGATCGATGTCATTAGCTAGCCGGAATTGCGTCACACAAAATTCTTGTCCAGTCCTGAACCACGGCACCTCCGGTCGTACATCCATCCTCATCCTATCGACACAATCAGTGACCCCAACGAACTAATCCTGAGAGAATATTGCTTTCAGTGTCTGGAACCAGCTATTGTTTCATCGCCAAACTCAATTAGTGATATCTTATGCCTGTAGGGTGCTCCCAAAGTTCCACTGATAGGTAATGACTTGTCATTCACATCCGAACAATTTGGATTGGGCATTGCCCAAAGCACACATTATCTGCCTCATTAACCGCGAATGTACCCCATATGGTATTTTCGAAAAGTTCGCGGAGAATGCACTTCTGACAAGATATTTTGGTGTTGCTACCCAACGCCACCATCCGAAATTCGATCAGGCTACAAATCCCCAGCAGACGCTTTAGTGGGTCAGAATCCTCGACGATGCTGCATGGACTGATTCCATCAGAAGTCTCCGCTGACTGATTTAATCCCAAATACCCGGTTCATCCATCCACACCAGAGGCTACAGCCCCGGTATCGAATTTATCGTAAAATCCAAACGTGGACTGTGAATGTATGAAATCGTCATTGCTGGTGACAGCTGGATTCGTCATCGTAAATACAGAGGAAGTTTCCTGGGTCGGTCTTCAGCAGCAGTAATCTGTTGGTGCTGGAACCTTGTGCGCATGAATAATCAGTAAGGTGATTCCTAAACATTCATGTGCACATCACATTCCATGGTGTAGGTGGCCTCCGTGAATCTTCAAGGTATGTTTTATTTTCTGTACAGATTACTGAAGTAGCTCCAAGTAGTGAGAAGGTTATAGTTCCAAGCCGCAACTAGTCGTGGCACTTGAAAGAAATTGGGTGGTTTTCGTTCCTACTCTAATTTCGAAAGGTGAAGAGAGAGAAATCTCGTTTATACGGGGACCGCGTCAGTTATTGGCGTTTCACGTGTTGTTTTCTCTACACACAAACCGCAGCAGTTAAAACCCCGTAGTTGGGTCAGACAGAAATTAAAGCTAAGTATTCTGAACCGCACGAACTCGGCGAGTGAAACACCGTCGTCAGGTCCAGTTCTAGAAACGGTCCCAGCAGATGCACTGCCACGAACACCAAAGATGAATCAGCATCAATCTGCTTCTGTTTTTCGAAACTGGCTGACTTAGCTTCCACCGTCAAAATAGAAATTGGAAGTCACAAAGCCTCCTCATTACTCGCAGAATATATTTGCTTTCCAACAGTAAACAAAAGCATTTCGAAGTTTCTCTGGTCTCTTCGGAACCAAGTTACGCCCTGAGAAGACATGGAGTGTACGGGTTAGGCTCAGATCTCTATCTTCGAGTGTGTGACAGTCTATACCAACAGGAGATTGTGTGTGGACACGTGGTCTGTCTTTCTGAGTTAAAATCGTAAGTTTTCCAGTAAACCTACTTCTAACAATGTGTGCATATTCACAGAGGCGGGCTCTTTGCCCCGCATTATGTGGGCTTCATTGAAATGCAACGGAATCCTTAGGCATTAGGCCAATACGACAGGGCAAGGCTGTAGTTTACGATCAGAACCGTTTTCGGTCTCTTTTTCGACGGGTTCACTGCCCAAGTGCGTCACTGATTTCAATTGTTCTCCACAGTGTCGTCAACTTCTCACCTAATAAGCCTTGAAAGTTCATTCGATGTGGCCTCTGGCTTAGGTGACTAAAGTAACCATCCATTCCATCAATTGGTTGAAATGCTCATAACAAATAAGTCTATTAAAAAGGCTCTCTTTGCTCTCTAGATTATATTGTACGACCTGCTACTCGTCTCCTCATCTGAACACAGTAGGCCGGCGTGGATGATGATGCACGAATCCCCCTCTCTTTAAAGTTTGTTTACTCCGAACCGATGTCTTCCGGTTTTATGTTTCATTGGTTTTGCCAGTGACCGGCGCAGAAGTTGCCCGATTCTGCCTCACTGTTTCTTTCCAAACCAAACTGTTTCATATGAGGAGGCTGCGTTGTTCATTTGAAATGAGCTCATATCCAGCCCCCCTCCAAACACAATAAACGATTTGATCGTGGACGCTTACAGCAAGTAGCCATAGATTTCCCCATGAGGACAACGACGACCACAGCAACTATTAACATGTTGCAGAAAGTCTTCAGTCGTTTCGGCTATCCTGAGAAGCTTGTATCTGACAACGGGACACAGTTCACGTCAGCATATTTCGCGGACTTCTGCCTTTCCAGTGGGATAGAACACGTTAGAAAGCCCCCATATCACCCACAATCAAATGGCATGGCAGAACGACTCGTGCATACGTTCAAAAGAACTTCACTCAAGGCGGGAGGGGAAGGAACCACAGCAAACACCCAACAATAATCCCTCTTAATGTACCGCCTGACTCCAAATCCGCCCCCATCGGAGGGCAAATCGCCTGCAGAGACACTACTCTACCGCACCCCTCGAAGCACCTTTGATCTTCTGAAGCCTCCAAAGAAAGAGGCGGCATCATCAAATCAGAAAATGGAGTCCTACTATAATCGCAAGCATGGTGCAAATTGGCGACATTCTGACATCGGACGGAGCGTGTTAGTAAAGGACCATCATGGTAATCGCGTTTCCTGGCGTCAAGGCAAAATCACTCGGCGAGTCGGAAATGTCGTCTATGATGTTCACGTGGGTTCCGAAACATGGGTTCGTCATGCAAATCAGTTAACAGAAGCTCATTCACAACCCACCCAGAGATTGAATGCGTTGCCTCTGAACATTTTGATAGAACACCTGGACATGAACAGAGGAAGGACAACAGGCACTCAGGTTGCGGAGTAGCTACTAGAGGCGCCTGTATATCAACAATCACGAAGGACGACACGCAGAATGCCAGTTTCAAAGATTCAAGTTAACCAGAGATAGAAGACTTATACTACTCAACTTCAAAGAGGAGGTATCATGAGAACCAGCTCCGAACTGAACTATACAACTGTCAATGGAATAACCGTTTTCGTTTGGACAGATTTTATTGGTTGTTCTTCACTTGCCCTTGACAGATGAGTTCTATTTTTAGTATCACTTTTTGGCCCGCCTACAACTTTCCACGTGAGGTTTATAATCAGCCCGTTTTCGGCTGCACGTGACACGCCTGTGCGCGTCAGTGTTCAATAGACCAGCTGATTTACACGTTCATTGACTTTCTGGTTTGGCTAAGCGCATCAGGCTATCAAGCGGCTCTCCAGACTCGGGTTCACGGTATTAAGAGGGCATTGGAAAAACCGTGGTCCACATTAGTTTACTCCAAACCGATATCTCCCAGTTTTATAATTCATTGGTTTTGCCAGTAACCGGCGCAGAAGCTGCCCGATTCTGCCTCACTTTTTCTTCCCAAACCAAACTGCTTCATATAACGAGGTTGTGTGTCGCATTTGAAGCGAGTTCATGTTTAGGCTCTTCCGGAACACATTAAAACTATTTGATATTTCCCCTATGCCACTTTTTTCCTGTGGAGCCTTCAGAAGAACATTCATATAACGGAATCTTAAGGTCCAACAATCAGACTGTTTCAACTAACCACGTGAGCTACGTTAATCAGGTCTAATAAAACCCAACTATTCAGAGTAAGGTAGATAGAACTGTTGTGTTAACGGAGGTCTCAGGTAAATCTTGGCTGTGGATTTCGGTT
>SJOL01008131.1:560560-578094 GCA_004794785.1 Opisthorchis felineus | reverse complement strand
TAAAAAATGACTCCGGCTGGAGAGGTTATTCCATAGATGATCAACTTGCAGCAAAGCGACCACAATAATTTTACCAGGACAGAAACATGACTAATCACCTATGAACGACATGGGTTCAAGTTCAATATTCCTGCGGCCATTTAAATATAGCGGAAAATCTTGCTGAGAATTCCTCTATTCTTTCGCAGATAAAAATAATGCGTATCTATTGTTGATTTTGGACAGCATTCCAAGAAACACTGGTCTAAGGCAGCAATACGAAAAAAACCTCGACGCAGAGAATCCCCCCAAGAGACAAACACATTTATTCCGAAATTTCTTGACTCTGGTGACCTTCCGTCCATAAAGAAAACATTTTGATGGTTTCGGTCTCGTGTTGTACCCGTCTTATCAGTGTACGAAACTATGGACAATGTGTGGGTAACCTGCTCAGGAAGGAAAAGTCTTTCACGTCCGATTGGCCGTTACTCTAGGTACCAGTCAGTAGCAGATTACAAGACATGAACTGGATGACTGAGTGCAAGCTGCTGATCAATCATCCGTAGACAAGTGATGGACGACTGTCAGGTGGAATCATCTTAGGGATTCTTGATTTGTAAAGTACAGATTAGACCAAACAAGAATGAAATAGGCTCTAAATTTTCAATATAGATAGGTTATCATACGAGAGCGATAAGGAAGTTTTGCATTCCATGTCAGCAGTTGTCGGTCTCCTCGTTTCCCTGTTAAGACTGCCGAAATCTCAGGCCTCCCTGCCGGGTGGAACATACATCAGTGAAGCCCAGCCTCCTTGATGACAACCTAGACTTTCTCAGTCTAAACTGAGGACAGTGTCTCCTTCCCTGTCTATGGACGACGCTGTCAGCTTCAAGAACGTGTTCATATGCGGGGTTTCGGCGATCAATCGGCTGTCAGATGAGCCATTCTTGGTGAACAGTTATATGGCTATGGATGATCACCAGTAGTCCCGGATTACTTACAGGCCTTCCTTATCCCTTCAAACACCTAAGGCGAGAAAACCGAAAGTCCTTTCCTCTTAGCAAACCGATTAAGTGAATTTTAGCGAAATTGCTAACATATGCAACTGCTGGGCCATACGTAATTCGGTGATTTTACTCTTAGGATAGAATACACACCACACCTCAATCAGAAGTCGTCCACCGCAAGGGCTTGTTAATCAAGCCGTGTTCACCTTCATTTTGTGATAGCGGAACCCGATAACATCCCAGCAATAAGTTTGCACGGGAAGATCACAGAAAGGAAACCACAAAGCCTGGAAGCTTGAGGATGAATATGAACCCACCCTGTCATATCTGAATGGTATCTTGTAAGAATTTGTAGGCGTATTTCCTATTCACATTCCTTCCTGACCGCGAGAGACTGAGTTGGCTGTGGTGACGTTCGTATTTGCTGCCACACGTGAACAGTCCTGACGTTGGTTTGCCAACTCACTTCCCGCCCAAACATTTGGAAGCCAAATTGTTTGTCTTACAGTGTCAGTGGTTTCAAGGAACCATTTTCATTCTTTTACGAAATGCCAGTTTATTGTGCTAAAATGAAAGAGATCCAGTTCTTCCTTTGTAGAAAAGTTGACGAACAGCCAAAAACAGCCTATTTTCTAGAAATGCACCGAAATATCTGTAGTTTGGGTGCGTTCATTGGTGTTTGATCAGGTGACCGTAGATTTGTTCGCCGAGCTTAGCAATTAGCTTAGAAACGTTTCGTCACCAATCTAGGTGATATCATCAGTGCGCGATTGGGTGGGTACGCTCGCCTTATCTGCTTGAGTTTATATAGTTGCCATGGTGATCCTGGGTAGCATGGCTTACAGAAGAAAAGAATACCTGGGTATTTCGACAGTAGCAGCTTTCAGTTCTGTCGTGTGGGCCCTCCGCATCTCTGATGGGTTGTTATCAACTTCTAAACTGTAATCAAAAGACGAAACTGTCTGGTGTAGTAGAGAGAAAATATCTTGTCTTGCGAGATGGATGTTCCCTATAAGAGGCCAACAAGGAGTTGGATGTTGGGTTTCACCCCCTACTGGGGCTCATCCGCAGTGCAGATTTTCGGTAGTTCCCGGAGTTGAACTACGACGGTCTGACATGCGAAGCAAGCGTGTTACCGTCATTTCACTGGCAAAAGTCAAATGGAGCAGAATTCTCGCAGTTGGATTGTTAAGGGCTAGAAAACCCCGGAGCTAGCGAAACGCAAGCTATTCTGTTCGTTGAACTTCATTTGTATGAGATCCCTCCCTATAAGAACCACCCCTCTGCTGCAAGCACAAGGTTGTGCACATCAGCTGTAATGACTAGGCTTAAATCCCTTGGAAGTACGACCAGGTTCACAATACGGCAGAATTTGAATGATTTTTTACGTGGTCACGAAAAAGAATGGTGTACCCAGTTATCGCGGAGCCCATCAGACGTTCGATGGCCGAATGATCAGGCTTTGGTTTTCTGTTACCATTTTTGGAAGCTCATCTCTCTCCCGCTTCATATGAGTGATATCTGTGGTAGCGATTATGTGAAATAAACGTGGGACATTGTATAATTTGAACTATGTGCCTGTCAAAACTCGATTTTGTTGCGCTACGCCCGTACGCACCAAACCATTCACACTTTAATTACACTCTACCAGCACCATTCAACTACCGATGAAGCATCGCTCGCACAGCCACGTGACCAATCAGACAGATACTTAATTTGTTTATGCATTTGGTTGCCTGGTCTGAACACGCTCTATCAATTGTGTACTAGCCTGGATTAGTATGTTCTGATATACCAGTAAGGTCATCGTACGGGAACCAGTCTTATCAATCATGTGACAGTAGAAATCTGGCTGCAATCTGGCAATTCAATTGACAAATTAGTGCCGCTACATGTAGCGAGCAACGCACCGTATAAACTAAGCAGTAATTAGTGGTAGAATGACGATGGTTTCTTGCTAACGGTGTTTAAAATGAGGGGTTACTTCAAAACTACCAGTTTTGATATTTACACTAGCCGAACTGCTCGACTGTGAATTCCTTCTTTTTGATGTTTCGTTTTTATTTCTATGATTGAATCCAAGTCACACCAGTGGTTTGTTTATGCTGGCAAGTTGGTTGACCACGTTCATTCCCCAGTCACATCACACGTCGTTCTGACTGCTTTGTTTGTTTACCCACCTTGACGTTAGAAGCAAAAAGGGTTACACGTATGAGTGAGTCTAGTTGGCTTGGATAGATCTGGTGCCAAGACGAAACGGAGCGCAGTACGAATCTGACATTTTCCGCTGCTTCTGATCGCAGCGACAAGGTTGGATACGCTCTGGAAGTGCATATCCGCATAAAGTAAGTGGATGTGGAGTGGGAGACCTAGTCCGATGGTATCTGGCGAAGCGATTCTCTGGACTGGAAGGGGAATAGTTGTATCAGGAAGCTCAGATTCTTGAAAATAACCCCAGATCTCCTGGAACCTACTGAGACACTAAAACGTCACCAAAATCTCAAAAGGGAAGCCGGCAAGAATCCAGGCCACTCAATCACTCAATCAATTCAGAAAAATCCAATGAGTGTTCAGGCACGCCAAAGAAGCACGACCGATTATGATCAGTGTTCAGGCGTTTCATAGAAGCACGGTTGATATTGATGAGTATTCACTAAACGCCTATCAGACAGCCTGGATCAATGTCAAAAGGTGCCCTCAAAATAGCGCGAGGCAGTTGTAACTTTTGCACTCGCACGCACTCGGTTGTTGCAATAAAGCTGTTGTGTTCTTGGTCGGTAAGTCTTTTTCTGACACTGGGCACTGAAGTGGGGAAAGCAGTCAGATATAACAAGTTGCTTTAATCTGAGAGAAGGTTTGTAAGAACTGATGAGATTCGATTTGTTTACGTTGGAACTGTTCTCGAAGAAAGTACATCAAAATGCAATTGACCTTGTGGATTTAACCACGGTCTAATATGTGAATGATACGGTTGGAAGTTTGACATTGGTTAACGCCAAAGTAACTGAAATGAAACCGAAGGATATGCTCTTTCACACTCAGATGTTCTTCTCGGTTTCCGGAATATACGTAGTTGGTTGGAGCAGGCCGTTTTTTGGATCCTGGCAAGATTTTACTCGAGATAATCGGGTTCTGTCAACCCTACACAAAATCACATAACTCTACGCAAGTGCGTGCAATTTGTTGACCAAGGTTAACGACAAGTCGGGCATCGAAGCTATCTGATGGGTCAGAAGAATGGTAAAACCAGTCATGGGCTGTCGAATGGTTTTCAGCATTCTCATTATTACTGAGATCCGTCAGGATTTTTGTGGTATTTCCCGATCTCCCTCTCTTTAAATCCTCACAAATCACTTTTCATAGCCGGAGACGGTGCGTCAAACTTAGGAGAGTGGTGCTCCAAGTCATTGTGGGTGTAAGACGTATTCACAAACCTACAAAGCTGCAAGAATTCTCACATGTCCTGAGATAACGAGTTGCAATGCGTTCAGCCGGCCTCATGCACAACGTTACTCAGTATGAATTGAATATCTTGTCATCCGGAATTAGGAGAAGCTTCACTGGAACAGAGTTTGCAGTACCGTAGGTGTTATATCTGTTCGGAAGAAACTGACATAGGTCAGGAATTTCCGGTTCTGAGTATCAACTCGGCTTGAAAAATGGGCACATTGGAAGAACTGGCCAGTTACTGGTGAGTCAATCCAAATATTGAAAATGGTTACTTGAGTAGAGAGAAGGATTGGATAACGTGGTGTTTTACATCCTGAGCTGGCTTATGTTTCATCCTGTGGAGGCACTGGACTCCTAGTCTTTATTTCTCCCAGACTGAAACCCCAGTGCACGGAGTGCACCGAGGTACAGACATATGTGCTATCAGGACAGAATGAGTGGCCATCCTGAAACAGGAGTTGAAATGTTTCACTTTGAATCGGGAGGGTACATTGAAGTGATTTGCAAGGGTTCTGGGACGAAAGATGTCGGAAACTAACATCGACATCCTTCTCGAATAGATAACCATACTTTTGTCTCACTCATTTTTCACATTTACGTGGCTTTAAGCGATCTGGTGCAAATTCTAGGTTTGATTTTCACTTGGATTCGCTACTCGCCGAGAATGGAGTAATGCTCAAGAATGTGATTGGTTGTATGATTTTTTCGGGGCACGTGACGGTCCACCCACTTGAGTGAAAGTCAGTATCACGAAACCAGCCGATACAATTAACCACTCTAGTTAGCTTCTTGCGAATTTTACCAGCTCAATTGAACAGATTTTCGTTACTTGCAGATAGTGTCCAACGAATAGTGCGTATACAGGCAACTGATGACAAATCCGTTTCGTTGAAGCAGCAGATTAAACTGACCAGGTTGAAGTGGTTGAGGCATGTGCTACGTATGCCCAACCACTGTCTACCGAAGAAAGTGTGGTTTTCTGTTTCGAGCGATTGTTACCGAAAGGTAAACCATCATATGGCAACATGAAGAGCAGCTACATTCCCACTCAGTACTGTGGGATTTACGTTCCTTTCTGATTGGGGCCCACGTGATCCTGCTCGCAGTTGGTTGGAAACCCTGCAGGACATGGCACGCATCCGAACACTGGTGCTAATGGCGTCATTTCCTAGCTGGACCATCTAGCTAAAGTTTGCTTTTTGTTGTGCACTAAGCTTATATCGGGATAGGTTTGCAAAAGACTGCAAATGGCTGATCCGGCTGATGGCACCTTGCTTCGACATGATGCTCATATATGTTTATTTTATTACCTCCAAGGGTGTAGGCACCTTATTCTTGGTCGTCTCCCTTAAGGTCATCTGGCTTCTTCGCACCAAGTCCATGCCCTTCACTTTTCATTCCGACTAAGGCTTTTTTCTCACATGGTTGTCGAACTGACTAGGTTCACTGGTTAACGTTTTCGTACTTCGTTGCCAGGTCATACACTGTCCACCTCTCGGTCGCTTCCACTCAGCACAGGGCAGGGCGAAAAGAGCTCTGTGAGGCACACAGTCTTCTGACATGCAGAGTACATGTCCTAACCGACGTAACCTATGAAGCGTGAAGCGCGAGAGAGTTCCTTCTTCCTAAGACCATCTGGCGTACCTCAGCATTGCTAATCCGATGATCCCACCAGACCTGACTAATGCTTCGGAGACAGCGATGGGCAAACACTGACATCTTTCGTATATCCTCTACACGTGGAGGCCACGTCTCTGATCCATAAAGCAGTATGGATCGCACCGCCGCAGTGTAAACTCTTCCCTTGACAGACAAACTCACGTCACGTCGGTGCCACAGGTGTCGGAGATTGACAAAAGTTGCCCTGGCCTTCCCGATTCGAAAAATAATCTCATGTCCAGCCAGTCCACCGGAACTTATACAGATGCCCAGGTAAACATTTATCTACCACGTCGATTGGCTCACCTGCAAGCATGAGGTGTGGGTTTGCTCCCACCCAACCTTGTGGCAGCCCATTACACTTTGCAGGTGTGAAGCGCATGCAAAACCGTGCGCCAGAGTTATTTAGGTTATTTATAATGTTTTCCATTTGGGAATAATGTGAACCAAGGCGAGCAATATCATCTGCATACTCAGTGTCTGTAAGCGAACTTTCCGTGAGCATTTCGACTCCCGATGTTTCAGAGGCACGCAGAGTAATTTGAAGCAGCATATCAATAACAAAGTTGAAGAGGAAAATGGAAAGAGGACAGCCTTGTCTTACCCCAATGGACGTGGTGAACTCAGGTGAGAGCTTCCCGTATACTCGTACGCACCCACAGGAGTTCGCATAAAAATGCCCTCATAAGGATATAAATTTAGAAAGGACACCTTTGATCGCCAGACACCGCCAAAGTTTCTCACGTTCGACAGAATTAAAAGCAGCTTACAGATCTAGAAAAACGACCAACGTGGGACGTTTGTAGCAGTGGCGCTGGTCAAGAATTTGTCTCAAGGTAAAGATATGGTCGATGTATTCTCGACCGGAGTGAAACCCAGCTTCATTCTCACGAATCTGCCTCTCCTGATAATCGATCAACCTGCGCAAACTAATGCAAGAGAACACCTTCAATGCGACGGAGACTAGGAAGATGCCACAACGGTTTTCGCATGCCGTTCTTGCACCCTTTTGAAAAACTGGAATGCTGGTCGAGGAGCTTTCTTAGACTAATTAGGATAGAACTCCCATGGGTGCGACCGCTCGAGGACAGAGATTTTCGAGCTCTCCAGAAGGTGTTGGAGGACATGGCGTGGGCATACGCGCTGAAGACCGATCGGTTTGAGTTGGCAACATTGCAGTTCCTCCTCAGAGGCCGGTAAAGACAGCTCTGGATGCGGCAAGAGACAAACATGCGAACGTGGATCGGGCTGCCACGAGAAAATCCATTGCCACAAAGTTCGACTAACCTACCGACCGCCAGGGGTGAGGTGACTTGACGGGACCATTAAGGAAGCAATCAGCGACCCAAGGTCTTTCTGTCCAACGTACCGGCGTGGCTGGGCAGCACTTTGACCGGGTTGGACGGAGTATCCCTTTAGTAACCGCTGTCGGACAAGTCAATCGATGGCGTGCGGCCGGCGTTATAGACTCATTTGAGTTTGGCCAGAGCGACCGGCCAGTTGGGCCTTGAGGACCTGATACGGGAGATGGCAGAGGTCTCACCGTCCAGGATGGCGTCACAACAGAAGCTAGGCCGGTCGCCAACGAAGGACATGCAGACGAAATTGGATAAGCTATCTAAATAACTGGCTACCAGGAGGACAAGAGGGCATTCCAAAGAACTGATATCACAACTGTGGCATGACTGGACATTGAGTAAACGAATGTCGCTGCAGCCGGCCGTCTGTCCCTAATTGAAACTTTGCGTACTTGCCTTTATCCGGGTGCTTTGCAATCAATGCAGTAACCTAGGCTACGATACAAGCGGTGATTAATATAGACGGGAAGAGCGAGTCGTGCTCAATCGATAGAGGGCAGGGTCGTCACTGAGGTAGAAACGTACAGAAGCCTTGATCAAACCGTGGACACTAGCCCTAACGGCAGTGGGCGGATTGAAAATTGACGGGTTTTCATTTCATACAATGCGCATAGGCGACAGAACTGCGTAACACGAGTCTCTACTCATATCAGAGAGCGGGTTCTTCAGTAGTATGCGCCACTACACAGGTAGTACCGTCCGGTCTGAATGGTAAAAAACTACAGCTTTCCTTACAAATTTCTTGTAGTTCAAGTGTGGAAAACTCACAAGAGCTTGAAGATAACCTTGAAAGACTATCGACCATTTCAGATGTTGAATGGTCAACATTTTTAAGAGACCTGTTTTTCATGTTGATATCCTGTTAGAGATCAATATTTCCACAAATACATTTCAGCTTGAGATATTTGCATTTCTCCGTTTGTTGGTTCTCACGCGTAATTGCCTTTATTTCTCCAGTAGTTTACCTGAAAGAGCAGCCAAGCAATTTGATCCGATGAATATTTGGCCATTTTGAAAGGTAATATTTCAGGTCGTTTTTCGTGCAGTGTCCAGCAAGTAAATCGCCAAGCTATTTTCTGGTGCGGAGACAATGGTAAACAGGCTTTCCTTTGGGGGTTTTCAAACGTTGTGTGGGCAAAGTTTAATAAAATCAATAAATCGTCATTAAGTGCCGACTCCCTCTCATCGTTTGCTTTCTCGGAGGTTAGAAACAGGGACGTGGGAAGAGCCTTTCGGTCCATGTGTTCAGTTCAAGATCCGATAGTGTGGTGCCCAGGCTATTCAGGGATATTGCCATTGATTTTCATCGGATTCAACCCGTGGAAGAATTAGTTCTCCGTATTTGTATCCATACCAGTGATACATAGTTTTATTGTAATTACTTGAGGACAGTAGTTTTGCTATTATTACTTCGTTGAAAGTCCTAATCGATATTTCATCCCGTGACTGAAGTCAGTCTATGCTGAGACGCCATGAGGTTGGTTCATTCCCACTTAGAACCTCACGAGGCTCTGAAGGATTTCAGCCCGCAACCTTTCGATCATCTTTGCGTTTCGGTGTACAATTTGGCTGATCAGCGCGTGGTTGATTCGCGCTTAGAACAGAACCATCATTATCTACCAACTATAAACAGTCTTTTCAGAGAGGAAGACACCTCACTAATTACATGGGCCTTTCATCCACAAATCCTTCAATTGCGGTGACAAACAACACAGCATGGTTGGAGAGGAGTGGTAATGCATCCTGTCTGAATGCACACACCGCTGTCTGACAGTCTGTGGCAGGGCACTACAGGATTCACGTGTTCACACCTTCCCAGAGGTTTGTGATATACATGTTAACGAGGAGTCCCAGCAAGAAGGAAACATCCGTATTCGGCGTAGACTGACTTCAGTGATGGCGGGTGAATAACACTGATGCCGAATGAAAAAGACTTCGCTCTATATAGACGTAATAAACTATTCATAATGTTGCCGAAAATTCTTGGACAGCCCACGACTGGTTTCGGCCTTCTTGGGGCTCATCAGGTAGGTGCTGTATTTTTTGGTGCCTCTGAAAACCTCCACTCGTGACCTGAAATTTTGGGGCTAAAGGAGAACAAATGAAATACAGTTTCTCAACTATGAATTTCTTGTCTGTTAGCAGTGGTCTTATTTGCAAAGTTTAGTTTGTTATAGACCGATGACTTCTATACCCAAAGTGCTGAGTACAAAAAATTGATTGAATACCTATTCTGGGGAGACCAAATGAACAGACGACGTAGTTAACTTGTAAAGTAGTTGAGGGGAGAGATACACAGATTGCAAAACTGTATGAATTGCACTCATTCAGCATACACGATCAAAAACAATGAATCAGCGAAGGCCTAAGCTAGTTATTCTCGGTGGCGTTCAAACTGTCAGTATGGATGCAGGTTGTCTGGTTGGGCGTTGGAGGTGTAGGCACATCGGAATATTCGTGGAAGGCTAGCCTGTGACCCATTGTAAGGCGCCAGTGTTTTCCTTTGGTCTTGTTGTCACTGATGATGATGATGGTCGGCGGTGTACAAGGATGACTCATCCCATAGACTGGACGAGATGTGCAGACGCGCACACGATGCTGAAGGAAAATGCGACGAGTAAAAAGTTGAAAAATACGCTGTAGAATTATAATTTGACCGGACAAGGACTTAAAGTTTGACCTTTACTGCAGGGTTCTGAATTTCAATACAAGCTTTAAGTGACTAACGAAATTTGGTCTTTTCTGACGGATGACTTCCCCTGAGAAGTTGTCCTCCTTTGGAGGGTTTCCCCAGAGGTAGTGGCCAAATGGCTTAAGACTGAGGGAATTGAATTGACCTAATGAATACACCTGCAGGTTCTCTTATAACAGATTTGTACACGAGGTTAGCGAAATCAAGATTCTACCAATGGAAAATGAGTGAAGTTATCCAGTCCGGGACGCTGAAACTTTACATCACCGGTGATTGCATTTTTAACAAAAATATTTGAGTTTCAACTTTCAATCATCCCTTCGGCAAGCATCCTTCGCTGCTAAAATCCCGTCGCTGTCAATCGTTAGAAGTTCAGCCAAGTTTGTGTACATTTACGAACCATCGATGTTCCTGTCGGATGAGTGCCACTCATAACGAGTCCAGAAGGGTGCACGGTTTGTGCGTTATCTGTCTGGCCACGAAGAATGAAAAATTAGGCAATAGACAGGAATACCGACGACCACTAGCTGAGGACCCAAAGCTTTCTCTAGCGTTCCAATGGAGAAAAGAGGTCGGCAGTTGATTTGATATCTTGCCACTTACATCGGAATGCTGGTGCTTGCCACAAATGTGAGTCTATTCCACTGTTTCATCCAGGGATTCAAGGCAGGCTAGCATGAACCAGATGCTTTAAGCGTAGTCGCTATCTAAGTGAGAGAAGCCTTAAATAAACTGCGAAATTCGCACTCTGATGTACTATCTGCTACCGGTCTACTGTGGTCCACAACGGCGAAATGATACAAGTGAAGGCCAGTAGGGTTGATCGATCCAAACCCCGAAGTGACGTCATCATCATCGACAGCATGACATCAGTGTTCAACACCGATGCTTCGCTGCCGAAGTGACGTACATGCAAACAAGTGTTCTGAGATAAGAAAACACCTTTTCCCAGTAATCGTTTCGAACTGAACTGCCGTCAACCGTCACTGACAGTGTTTCCGATGACTTGCTTGATCCGCTTTGCTAAAAAAGTATTTGCATCGCACTCTCGGATGACTTTTGTCTGCGGCACACTTTCCAGAATCAGCTTCTGTTCTATCCAGAAGTTAAAGTTTTTTTGGGAATCGGGAAGGAACACCTCAAATTTCCAAAATTCCTCTACGGTTAGTTGATACTAACCCCGGGCGATCAAGAACAATCCATCAAGGTAACACTTTTACATTCTGGTGAAACTTGTTCGTAAAACCGATAACCCCAAAATGCTGATAGTTCCTGCTCATCAAACCAACTTCGATTCTTTGTTATTTTTCAACGTCTAGGTTTATTTTATAAAATATAGCTCTGCTCTCTTCCACTTATTTTCCAGGGTGATCCATCCTATCGAGACAGTGTAATTGGACTCCACGCAACAGATGAACTGAACACCACATTTTACATCGAGCCAATCACCGGAGTTGTGTTCTTCGCAGCCAAAAAATTGCAAATCAACGCGGTGGTCAAACAAAACTATCGATTCAGTGAATTATCCCGTGTGAAATCGGTCTATTTGCCAATCATGTTCATGAATGAGAGCTTCACTGTGGACGAGGAGACGGCCGGAAGCATTCGGTCATCGATCTATGTGGGCCCTGTTGTAACCAAGACAATATTGTCCATCGTGGTGGTTGTACTGGCCCTTGTTGTCATATGCATGGCAGTATACCACTACGTTCGCAGAAGGCATATGACGCCTAGTTCAGCAGCCTATACACCCATTGAAGATGCTCATATCGCAGAGGGCACCACTACCAACCACGATGATAAAAACGAAAATGATACTCAGCCTCCGCCGACGGTTGTATAGCCCTCATAATGTTCACCTGTCGTTTCATATCTGTTACAGCCTTAGATATTTTTGGAAACATTTGAGTCTTTTTCACCATGTTCAAGACAACCCTTTCCTTCCCATGGTACCACCCTTCATATGTACTCATAAACTAACCCGTGTGCTGCACCTCTAACGCTTATGACAATTCATCTTCGTGCGGTTGATAGCCAGGCGTGCATGCGCTGTGATTGTGAACTTTTATTCGTGGTACACATTGATTTCTAGCCTCAAGATGTGCTGGCATCGTATATACACCCAAAAGCCAGCCATACTTCATGTAACTTTCACAGGGCAAACTTTGGTGGCTGTGCTCTGATGATAGTTTGGTTGACAGGTAATCACACCCATAACCTGAATTTAGTAGGTCCCACCTAACTGCGCAATGGTGACGCTCCCACAATTGATGGAGAAACGGTTGCGACCACTCCCGGCAAGCACATCAACAATTACCTGTCTGTAACCATTTAGGTAACTCCTCCGAACCAAACGCGCCGTGTAGCTACCCTATCAGACGTAGCGATTCAGTGTCCATCGTGCGTAGGTTGGCTAGATCCATATTAGCATAAAACATCCGCTGAACTAACAGTTTATAAATGACTTATGTGACACGCCTTCTTTCAAACGGATACTGATGGTGACAGACAAATTATTGTGACTTGCCGAACGGTCGTGCAACTCTGTATCGGCCCCTTGGGTTCCTGCTCCGCCCACTATGGTATATCAAAAGGCACGGAAGCGTCAGATGGCCCTTTATGGAGACAAAGGAAAATTATTACAACCGTATTTATAGGGCAATAAGAGAATGTTCCACAAGGAGGTGCCAGAATCTCCGTGAGGGGGCGAGAAGCGTCGAGCTAAAGATGCTCGATCCAGATTGGCTGGCATTCTGACCAATCAGGGCATGCCATCGTTTGGTCCGTAGCCTGCACGTGACACATCCGTCCAAATGATGTGATGTTCGGTTATTAGGGACGGCTGGCCTCCAAACACAAGGCCTCCCTCAAGACGATGGAAAATCGACAGTTACGTTCGTTCGCATATCAATTTGGTTTTCACAAGAGACTCGAACGAATCTCTCGTTTATGATATTCTTCAACTGAATGTGGTGCACAAAGGCCACCTCATGTTTCCGCTGGTACGATATTCGAGATATCGCAGTATATTTTCATCAAGGAATCTACTCACAAGGTTACTAAAACCTCTTGGACCACCCACGACCGGTTTCGCCCCTCGGTTAAATAAACAAATAAATAAATAGACAAAGAATTAATAAACAGGTAGTGGTGGGTGGTGTGATTGGAACATGTGATGACTGTTCTATGAAATAGCTGAACAAATATTCTTGCTTGTTTATTCGATTGGTTCGAAAGGTTCGTAGATTAGAAACAAGGTTTTCAACCCGGGGCAAAACAGCAACAAACGAATGGGTTGTGTTGTGATATTCCCCTACCTTGGATACTGCCCGCCTAATATCAGGTGAATTTTATATCGCCTTCATGTGTTCCCAGTAGCAATTCTGTTGTTCGTAGGAGTTTTCGCACAAATAAAATCACCGTCTGCTCACAATTGGGTCGAGAAAAAGGTGTTTTCCCAGCTGTTACTCAAATGAACATATTCTGGCACTGTTTACAGGGCACGACGCCCATCAATTTGCTGAAATCTCTTTAGTGCCCACGGCTGGCTTCGCCAAGCGAATGCGTTGCACAAAGGCTGACTCGTGTTTCGGATAGCACGATATTTGAGATATTGTAGTCTATTTTCTCCGCAGAATATACTACTATCCAGATGACTCTCCCATCCAAACCGATCAGTGTGCCACTAAGAGTACTGCGCGAACTGCTTTCAAGTTGGGTTCAAGTAGAAACGGAAACTCGAGGACCACGGCTACTTGAGGATCCTCAAGATGGTCGAAACCGGTCACGGGCTGTCGAAGAGTTCTCAGCACCCTTATGAGTGAAACAAACCTACTAAAATAGGGGTATCCAATGGACCAACAAGATGCAAGATAATCAGATCACACCGGAACACGAATCCAAGAGGCATGGATCAGATTACATGCTAGCCAACACCCATACAACCAGTCACGTTGCTGATATTGACTACGCTCCAGAAACTACATGAAAAATTTAACAGTATTTGGAAATTGAGACATCCAATTGCGTGCATGATGACGAAATGTTTGCTACCCCACTGCCAATCTTGTCCAACGAATCAAGTGCCATCTGGCCAAAAATCGGTGAACCCATCTGAGCTATGTGATGGGCAGATGTATACAACCTGATATTACTCAGGTACTAGAAGGTTTGCACCTAGAAATAACAGGAATTTTGAATCATCTCAAATTCCCGAACTAACAATTGGAGTCGAACCCACGCACTAGAAACAAAAAAACGGGTTCTTCTCAATGTAACTGCTCAATAGGCTTGAGAAGTTAGACGGTTCTACATGAGGTGTGATACAACGCGAAATGAAAGTAATTGTGGTCAGTTAAACCGTTCTTACGTGTCGTACGCAGTCTATGCTGACTCACCTATGGTGACCTAGTTACTCAGGGATCATCCGACTGAGAACAGCGACAGCACAGAGGGGCCGCCACTGACGTCAGTGTGAAAGTTGTTGAGCTCTTTTGTTGAACAACAATTAATAAAGTTGTGCCAGCTTTAATACATGAACAGTTACTGCACACGTTTGCCGTAACCTGTGAAGTGGATGAACCCCATCCCTAGTTGCAGTGGTTTTTGGGTTGTCAATAACAAGCAAACGACGTTGACGTAATATCCCGTCTTGATGCGCGCAATAGTACTCGCCAATAAATTTGCCTAATTGAGAAAAGAAAGATCCCATTTCAAAGTTCTCACGATCTGTATAATGGAATGGGTCATACCCCACGGCACTTTTGAAGAACCTGTCTAACGTCTGTAGAACTACGTTGGTGGTGTTCAACCACGGTTTTAAACATTCAGCCATATTATGATGAAAGATTAGGATAACAGTCTTGAAAAAACGGACCTATAATGTTATTTTAATCGTGGACCACGAATTTTGAGTGACTGGAAGGTTGGCATATGGAACCGAACATGCACAGCAAACGATAAGACAGGGTCTTTTGTCGACACTCAAGCCCGCGGCTTGACGCTTACCAGGTGAGTGTCACATCAAATGACCCACTGTGGACGACGCTCCGCGTCACACTTGCGCACTTGGGTTCAAATTGATTCGCGATGCCTCCCTCTGGTGGGTCAACAGTGCACTAGCGATCCCTTTGTATGACTTCCACAATGGGTTACACGTTGACATGACCCAGAAACCCAAGAGGCATTGAGTTTCAGTTAGTGTGGTAAGGACAGGGATTGAATAAATGTTGAATATGAACTAATGCACACACAATACAAACAAAAGGGCAGAAGCTTTTCAAGCTCTGCCCTTCCTTCATGAGCCGATTGAAAATGTATGACCGTATGACTTGGAAAAAGTCAACGGGAACTCACGGTCATCAACCAGCATCCCTTGTGTTGCTGGGTTGGAATTCGTGAGCTGTTTTCCTGACACGTTCCTACTTCTGCCTGGTGTTATCTTCTATCTTAAAGATGTTATCATCTTGACCCTCCTTCTTGTACAAACTGTTCACAATTACGTCACCTGTTCTCCCGCTAATATTGAATTCCAAAACGTGGGCACATTGAAATCGCCTCATTTTTGGGTGGATTTAACTCACAAAACTGGAACACACTTGAAAGATGGTTGATTTTACCTGGTGTACTATTAAAATATCACGAAAACTCAAAGTCCACTCAACTGTACCGAGTTTTTACCCCAATTCCAACAATAACAGCGCAGTTATTATCGAGGCAATGAGTACAAATTATGGTCTATCGGCAGTAGCTTAGGTTATCCCTCACTGATATTTCCTCGGTGGGCACCCTCACAGGCTCTGATGGTTTCACATCCATTAAGTTAGTTGAATAAACACGCTGTTTTTAACAGCTCGGTTGGACCGATTCCGTGGCTGAGCGTTCTTTCGTGCGGCAATCGATTTAGTTTCTTCGTGTGAGGAAATTTCTATGAAGAGATCCTCTGTAAGCGGCGGTCGCTGGATTATATTCATGGAGTCAATTCCGATGGCGAGTAGTACAAACATGTCTTCTAATCAGTAGTAGGGCTGTGACATATTTCAAGAAATGTGGATGTTGTATGAGCTCGGGTTAGTTCGGCTCATAAGGCGCCAAACCACTAATCGGAGAGTCTGTGGTTCGAACCCAACCATAGCTTCACAACGGTTCCTGTCTTGGTTTGGGAAAACTTTCAGAATATCAGCCCTCAGCTTGCATGGCAGCTCTGCATCACAAAAGTGCTGCGGATGAACACTTTAGTTTCCGCTAGCTTAGTTTTTATTTATTTTACGTTATTTTACCTCTTTCTTTCATTCATTATGTATTTTTTTGTATACTACTATTGCTTTTATTTCATTTCTGTTTCTTTCCTTCTGACTTTGTGGAACCTAGACTCTTATCGGTCAAGAATTGTCGATGGCACAAGGTTTATCTTTAGCAGCGCATGTTAAATCGCACTTTTAATGAGACAGTGGTGTAAAAATTTCCATCTGTTCTAGGACATATATGTCGAAGAATTTTCAGCAACCTTATGAGTAGTGTATGACGTCTATACATGTATCGCGATATTTTGAATATCGTACCAACCGGAACATGAGGCGGCCTGGCGCAACACATTCAGTTGCTTAAAAACATCATAAACGAGAGATTCAGAGTCTCCCGCCAAACCAAATTCATTTGCAAATGAGTGTAGTTCGCTAATTTCGTGCAATTTGGGTTAAAGTAGAAATTAAGGTTGACGGAAACTCGGGGACTGCGCCTACCTGATGAGCCCCAAGAATGGCAAAACCGGTCGTAGGTTTTCGAAGAATTTCCAGCAACCTTATGAGTAGTGTATTACGTCTATGCACATATGTTTCATTTTTCTCCTGATTAAATCCGCCACTTTGCCACACAAATGTGTCTCCGCCTCGGTACTGTGAAATCAACTTTTTCGAGAAAATTCTGACACGTGAATTTTTTTCGCCACAAGGTCGCCTGTACTCTGGGTGTAAAATAAAATTGCGTAAAACGTTGTATGAAGAATAACTTTGGAAAAACTAGGCAGCTAAATGCACCAAAAACAGGATCGATAAACGGAGACTGTATAGGGACATAGGCATGGGAAGTACTCCAATGGAAGAAAGGTCATGTTTGCTGTTTGAAAATTCGACTTGGACGGAGTACTGCTCATTCAGACTGCGCCTAACAATACAACACGCTTATTGTCACTCTGTACTCAGTCGGTCGATCCGACTGAGTGCTGAACTGAAAAAGTCTATGCATTTCTTGTTAGTCAAAGCGAGCAGTGCGTCTTATCAGGTTATTCGAGATCGAGACACGTGTTTCAACAAGCATCGTGTTTCCAAATTTACGTATTTATATTCACTAAAGTTGGAAGCCTATGCTGGAATTGTATTTCGACAACTTTCG
>SJOL01008131.1:412297-485920 GCA_004794785.1 Opisthorchis felineus | reverse complement strand
GTGGTTCGAACCCGACCTCTGCATTTCGACTTCTGCTGTCTAGGCTTGGTCAACCTGGCAGTATCCAAGCCCTGGTGCTTCCTTCGGGTGGTGTGGCAGCGAGGCACCGAAAGGGTGTTACAGCTAAAGGATTCGTTTCTTTCTTTCTTCACACTCCTGTCTCAGAGCATAGCACGTCTTTACCCGTGGGCTGTCTCGTAGTACGGGGTCTCGCTACTCTTGGAATGACTGCTTTTTCGACCTTCCTGACATGGTTACACCTTGTGGAACGAAGTTTCGGCAAGTGTAGCCCACGGCATCATTGCAACACTCAAGGCCGACCAGCACGTCAATGTGGCAGCTTTATGTCGGGGCCACATATGAAGACGATGGTTACGACTTCCTCAGAAAGGGTTTCGTAAATCACAGGCATTTGGGGTTCATTTTGAGTGCATTCAAACCAGATCAGATAGCCACTTCTAATCTTGACGATGTCTACCTTGTTACTGTCTCAAGGCTCTTAGTCAGGCTTCCTACCATATCGACATAAAAAGTTAGCCACTTTGTATTCTGTTTTCTTCATTAAGAACCTCTTCGTCCTTCAAGTGTGGTAGCCAGCTGAAGCCCATTGTATTTTAGTAAATGTATATGGTTGCTAACTGAGCAGCTAAGCCACATGAGGCCTTTCTTTCCTGTTGAGTGGCAAACGTGGGCTTATCTAGATTTAGTCACTTTTCATTATTGTTGGTGTCGTTTCCATTGCCATACCAGTGATACATTATCGCTGCCTCTAGATTATTGTCTCTTGGTAACTCCTCGTTTTTCTCTTGTTCCCCCTCTCAGAACCGGGAGCTGCAGATTATGCGACAGTTGGATCATCCAAACATCGTACAGTTAAAATATTTCTTCCACGTTGTTGGTGAACGAGTGAGTGGATGCTTTCTATGTTTTTCCCATTTCGCTTTTTGACTTCCTTTCACGCTTCGTCCGTTTGGGGAGCAATGAACCTTTCCGGGAAGCAGCTGCATGAAATCAGTTGCAGCCAGTTAAGGATGGTATCGTCAAGGCGTCGAGGCACACTGGACTCTTCCAACAACGCAATCCAGGAGGGCGACTATCTAACAGTTGAACTGGAAAACTCGACTCCTTTTGCTCGCACTGCAGAGGAACTATAATTTCGAACTAAGAAGGGTGAATACGTGGGCGAAGCGGACTTTTTTTACTCAGTCCCGATAGTGTTCGCTCTTGAAGGGAGGGTCCCATCAAGTTGTTGTGTATTCTAGTCTGATTACTGCGGCACTCTATCTACCACATCCCTAATTCGTCCGCCCTCCGGCCATTGCAAGGTGGTATTAACCACCTTGTGATATTCACCGACATGTAGCGTCTGTTGAGAGACTTGGTCACGGACAATAGTCTCACACTGTGCTGGCAACATTGTTTATTGCTCAGAACTGCCCTTGGCTGATGTGTTCCTGCTCCTCACCACTGATTTATGACCTTGAGATGCACCGGATTGGAGTAATATGTCCCTATCACTCTAACCAGTAGCTCTGTTACTCTTCGGTAATAGTGTCTATGCTCAAAATATTTGTGAGAACAAACGTTTGACCATTGGAATCCAGGACACGTTATTTGGATCAGGTGGGAACACTGATTCAGTTGAGACACGCTAGATGATTTTCGGAATTAAAGAGAAGACTGGATGCTATGAAGAAGCTAAACATAATCCACAAACTTCAATGTACGACCACGGCAAACGGTGTGTTGGTCAGACTGGATACACGAACACAAACTTCCCAGCAGAAAATGTAACCCAATGTCACTCGTTTTAATTCACGAAGATATGGGAGGACCTCAGTTCTATTTGGATGACGCCTAAATACTTGCTCACGCAAAAACAAAATGGAAGCGGGTGTTTTCTGCGGCTTGGTACTCCGCAGAAAATCCACCAACAAACACATTGACGTTGACCTAGTCTACCAGCCGGTGTGTACAAAACAATTACACAATTACTGGACTCTGAACAATGTGGGAAATCGGACAACGTAACAGTAACCAATGGTCCGATTGGATCAAAGAGGAAACTACTTAAAATAGAAAGTTCTCGAGATGGGACAGTGGTTAAAGCGCGAATGTACTAACCGGAAGGTCCGTGGTTCGAACCCAACCTCTGCGTCCCAACCGCTCTTGTCTAGGCTTAGACAACCTGGCAGTATCTCAGCCTTCGTGCTTCCTTCTGGTGGTATGGCAGCTAGGCACCGAAAGGGTGCTACGGCTGAACGATTTGATTTATTATTTCTTCAATTAATCGATCGAACGAAGGAAAACCAAAATTACAAAGCAAGGAGGGAACGGACCAATCACGACAGAGGAGCAGAACCGTTGAATTAGGGGCGTCCAACAAACCGGCCAGATGCGAGGATTCCGAGTTGATCAATCAAATTAGGCGAAAACCAGCTCGCGACCGATCACTCACGTTGGAGGTGTTAGTCGCTGTTTAGAAACCATATATGCACATTCAGAAGAGAAGAAATTAATCCACCCGACTCCGCACTGACGATGTCACCTCGAGTAGTGATGAATTATTTCCAATCCAACTGCCAGGCTCGGTGGACAGACCAACAGCCGAAGAAAACAATCGCTTACGATAAACGAACTAGTCACCTTTCATAGGCTACGCTATTCATGGCACATAATTCGTACAGAAGAGGAGCGCCCGTCTCTGAAAGCTCATTTTAACAATCCATGTGCAAAATGGGAACGACCGATAGGTAATCAGTTTGTTCAGCGTATTCTGTAAGGGTGAATGTTCTTTGTACGGGAAGATCTGAGAAAGTTGCTGCTAGGGATTTTGAAGCTGCAATTTAATACTGTTCTTGCTGGGTTCTTATCACCAGCAAGCTATATCTCACGGCCCCGGTCACAAGACTTCAACTGAACGTGCAAAGATCATGGACGTATTTTTTTGTGGATTATCTTCGAACCTGGCCTGGGGTTCCCATCGGATCCAAGCCATTTAGTAGCTTGCCTCTATTCTAGTTCGAGTGTTTTCGGACCACCTGTTGTTGGAGCTGATCCAAGCATATTCTCTCAATGCATCAACTGCCGTGGTCCACAGGAATCGATGCTGCAGGGGTTTACCACCTAAGACGACTAAGATCCCGCCTCATTTATGAATGTCACACCACAAGTGCAAATGCAACACATTTTAAATAACCTAAATAACTCTGCCGCACAGTTTGGCATGCGCTTCACGCCTACAAAGTGTAAAGTACTGCCACAGGACTGGGTTGGATCAAATCCAAACCTCGTGCTTGCCGACGAGCCAATCGATGTGGTAGATAAATTTGTTTGCCTAGGCAGCTGTATAAGTTCCGGTGGATTGGCTGGAGATGAGATTATTTTTCGAATCGGGAAAGGCCAGGGCAGCTTTTGTCAACCTTCGACGCCTACTCCGCCGACGTGAAGTCAGTCTGTGTGAAAATGACAGCGTTTACACTACGGCGGTGCGATACATACTGCTTTGTGGATCGGAGACGTGGCCTCTACGTGCATAGGACATACGAAAGGTGTTAGCGTTTGACCATGGGTGTCTTCGAAGCGTTGGTCGGGTGGGGTGGGGACATCGGATTAGCAATGCTGAGGTACGCCAGATGGAGGAAGGAACTCTTCCGCGATAGATAAATTACTCACGCTTCATAGGTTACGCTGGTTAGGACATGTTCTCAGCATGCCAGAAGACTGTTTACCTCACAGCAGTTTTCGTTAAGCTCTGTGCTGAGTGGAAGCGACCGAGAGGTGGACAGTGTATGACCTGGCAACGAAGTATGAAAACACTAACCAATAAACTTAGTCGGGTCGACAACTGCCGCCTCTCTGGATGGGGGCCCCGGAACTCAACTCACCGGTGGTCAGTGACCGACAGAAATGGCACAATCGCGCAGTCAGTGGCGCTCATGTATCAAGGCTACCGCCTTCAATGCGTAGCTGCGCAATTCCGGAACTTACTGAACATGCAGTATCTCCCGCACTCTCCCACTTACCGGTGATCAAAACTGTAGCAGCTGGAACCAATGTGCCTATGGTGCACGCTTTATAGGCGACATATTAAACTGATTGATTGACAAGTCATTCTCGTCAAGCTGCCGCGCTCCTGGAATCGTGCTCATAGGATACGAAAATACATCTTCATTGAATACCACGCGTGAGGCCGTGATATCACTCAATTCAACTGTCAATATCGCTCGCTTATCAGCAGTCCGATTCCATAACTCGGCATTGAGCTGTTTCCGGATGCCAATTGACTGTATCGGCGGTATTCCTTCGGAATGGTCAACATGGAGTTGAATTAATTCCTAGGTTCTCTGTTATTAAGACACTTGTCTACTGATCTTATTAACTGGCTTTGAAGGCCATTCGTTCAATCTTCCCGTCATCTCAGTCTGCCTTCCGAGAATGTCAGGCGCAGTTAGCCCAGGATGGATTCTATAGCCACCTACAGATGCTAACGAACCAGGTGCCGAGACTCAACATCTTTGCTACAGCCAGCTGTTGGAACACATACAATCTTCCAGCCGACCACACTTTCCGACGCTTCAGTTTCGGTGAAGACGGTGAATTCATAGTAAAATTAGATTGATCAAACCGGATGTACGTTTCCAACACTCGCTTTCAACATCCTGAAAACATCTCTTGACATGTTACTCAGGCGACGGAAAAACAACTCGCCAACTTGACTTCATTCTGGCTCTTCGTTGCTCACCGTTTCCGCCATCTTAGAAAGCAATACACCACTGTCAGATACTGGTGCTTAGGTGCGATTGTCGCTGGGTTCCCTCAGCGGAAGACCACAGTTCTTACCGAAATTGTAGCAATAAGCATCAGGTCATATGCTTGTCCATGCAAAATCCAAGCTGCTTCCAATATCATGCCCGAAGTGATTTCGTTCGGAGGAACTCAAAATTCGTCTATTCGAAAATTAACTATCGTTGGACATGAAGCAATGAATTGATCACCAAACTAGTGAGGGATTCAGAAGACCAGTCTGAACAAGTCAACGTCTAGTTGTTTGGCCACATGTGTCAAGACATTCAAACACCAATTTTTTCAAGTGGTAAGGCATTAGATGAAGTAAAAAGCCACGCGGTTAGCTGCTGCTATGGCCAGGAAGCATATCCCACACGCTATTGGCCAGGAGATCGGGCCGCTTGCCGGTCCAGCATCAAGGTGAGCTCTGATTGGACGAAAACTGGACCCAACAGCCAATCGTGATCCTGTACCCGCCGAATGCCGGTTGCCAATGGCGCATCCAGAAGGTGTCAATTTCCAGAATGTTGTCGCCGCATACACTTTAAATACGACGCGCTGTACATGTGTTTTTGACCTGATTTTTTATCGTTAATACACGTTGTGCACCTTTGGTTGTTGTTTTGACGGGAACGCTAGCTTGGGAGATTCAGACAGAGAACTAAGCTGGGAAAGATACCGTTATTACAATTGGCGACGGGGATTGGGTCGGAATAATAATACTTTATGCCATGGGACGGTCCATGAGTAGAGCCTGCAAAGCTGTTATTTACTCCCTCCTACGTTACGGGTGCGAGACCTCGTCCAAAAGGGTTGAAAATGTTCGACATCCTGAAGTACTCGACCACTGATGTTTGGGGATAATTCTCAAAATAGGATGACGCAATAAAGCAGCTATGTTGGTCGTCAGTATTGCTTCACAATCGCACAACTCCGTTTGTACCCTTAGCAGTGCAGATCACAGTAGTTCGCACACGTTCTTTGTGAACCGGAAAACGGACCCTGTGTCCTTTCCATTATGCGGGTTTGAAACTGTCACCCTGGAAGCTAGTCAAGAACCTGATACAATCACATTCAACGGCGATCTTTGGGAATTTCAAACGGCTTATGTTTTGAAATAGGGTTAGATCGGACCGTGCATTGGTCTTGCTGCAATCCGCGGCACGCATGGGATAAGCTCGCTCTACTGCAGGAATGATTTTTCATCACTTAAAGTGTAAATCTTCTCATGCGGCTTTGAACTCTGTGCAACAACCCGAATACGAAATCGCGTTCCGTTCACCCTCATTTTCCCCCCCTCTCTCTCTCTCGACTCATTCAGAAAGATGACGTCTACCTAAATCTGGTGCTGGAATTCGTACCAGAGACAGTTTACCGAGTTGCCCGACGCTACAGTCGACAAAAGGAAACGATCCCCATTCTTTTTGTTAAAGTAAGTCATCCAACAATGTTATAGACTTAGGGCTCCTTTCAGTTACGATTAAATTCTGCTCGCGCCTCACTTGACGTCTTGCATGTATCATGCAGGGCGACCGACAAACATAACAATTTTTGTGGGATGCATGTGAAACCTTGTTGTTTGTGCGCTGAACAAAAATCAATCATGCGAGTGGATTTTTCCACCTTCTATATGACTAACATACTATGTCTTAATCATGCTTTAAACGCAGTGTTCCCGAGCTACCGCTTTCGATGAGCCCCATCAGTTGGCGTGTCCAGGTTTTTTGTTATCCATTTCGCGTTTACTGAATCTTTCGGGTATTGGCACCCCCACTAGGTAATTATCTCGCGCGTTTGTGCACTTGGTGCGGCAACGTGGCACACCACACCACACCACAACCCGTGACCAAACGGTCCAAAAATAATTACGTAATCGACTGGGCTAATGACGTGGCATGTGCTGTGATCGCTGCACGGCGTTCGTCAGTCCATATCCGATTAGGAAGACGATAGGACACCCCCTTGCCATTCGGGTGTGCACACCGTTGTGCACGCGTACCCCCCAACGTGATTGGTGATCGACGTTTCCAGAACCAGGTACATTGGTACCGAAATATTGCTGCTCGCTGTTCATAGGAGCTCCCCAGCCGGTGTGGAAGGACTTGGGAACATTGTTCTGTCTGCTGGTTTATTAGCCGACAACAGGGCAGCACACTTTAGCTGCTCATATTTCGCAACGTTGCCACAGTATCCCTATTATTCTCGCTTGGTCTTTCATCTGGGAGTAACAACCATCGTTTTTTGGATATCTGTAGTCAGTGATTGCAATTCTAGCGAGGACCTGGTCACTACGCTCACTGAAACGGTGAGCGAAGCTCATTGCCGACAAAGATGACTGAAACCCATGATGGAGCCTTGGATCATTTTGGATTCAAAAATAAGACGAAACATTTTTTTGCAGCGATTTTACGTCGCACTCAACCGAAACAGTAAATTCATTCTGCTTTTGTGCTCAAACTGGTAGTGGATTCGCAAAACCAAGTGAAAACACAAATTTTTGAAATTACTGCGTATGTACTCTAATCTTCCAAGATTGATCTCTCCGAAGAGTGTCCACTTCCAAGGAGTGGTTAGATTTCTACTCGATTTCTTATCCACTCTTCGTACAGATTTAATGATTTCGTTTTTCGGATTATGGCTCGATCCCACGATGGTAGGTTCATCCAACGTTTCGGAACCACTTGACTTGTGCACTGCAAGCCACTGCATTAACGCGACCTGAACCGTTCGGGGAACTTGTTCGACCTATCAAATTCAAAGCCATATACTTGTTGAGCCCACCCCCTCACATTAGACAACATCAAAATTAAAGTCTTCCCTTCGTCGTTGGCTTTCGTCCGCATGTGATGGTCGTTTATGATAGGACCCTCATGCACCACTCAGATTTTACTGAACAATGTCTATAGTGCTAGTGTGGTCATTGTATAAGCAAGTAATCCTCCAACTCAAAGAGCGCAGACGCATCTTTTTTCTGGCATCCTAAGTGGTAGAATTCGATATTGGAATTGTAGCTAAAAAGGGAGGCTTACATTTGGTAGTGTTTTTTTAGCGGACGATGCAAGATTTATTGAGTGACTCCCCGTTATGTACAATTTGAATTGCGACTTCACGGATACTGATGACGAACGAACGCCATATCTTCAAAACCCCGGTATTCAAATCGTTCCATGTGAGAATCTTGTTGCTCTGGAGTTTACAGACGACGTCACCCTCACCTCTGAAGACGAAGGCCAAGCACAAGTTATGTTGAATAGACTCATCACCGTCAAAGTGCACCTTCAAAGTTCAGAACGTGAACTCTGAATATACCACTTACAGTTCAAGGAGAATCGCTGTAGGTTGTGGAGAATTTTACGTACCTGAGAAGTGTGTCTGATGAAGTCAGTGCACGAATCCCGAAGGCTAGGATCACTTGCAGTGTCAAAAAGGCATATCACTGGGTCTCAAGTTTCGCGTGTACCAGGCTACAGTAAGAGCTGTATTACTGTATAGTTGCGAGGCATGGCCTCTTTGGATAGATGATGTGAGACGCCTTCAGGTTTTTGACCACCGATGCCGCAGATCCGTTACTGGTCTCAGATGGCGTCAACGGGTTAGTAACGAGGTAATTAGAAATCGGGTGTTTGGTCATAAACCAGGTACTTCAACGGAGAAAAACATTCAGCACCATGAACTGCGGTGGCTTGGTCATGTGCTACGCATGCCGAAACACCGTCTACCGAAACGAGTGTTGTTCTCTGCGCCTCCTTCAGAATGGCGTGGACCGCGAGGTGGACAACGTATGACTTGGCAGGAGGGCGTGAAAGGGATTATGAAGAGTTTGTGTGTTGTTGGGGTCGTACGCCTTCCAGGATGGGGTCCCTGTGACCCCTCCTGCGCTTGGCTGGAGAGATTGCAAGAAATGGAGACTGATCGATGTCAGTGGCCTTCGTGCTGTCAGTTTCTCTCCCCGTCTGACCCAGATTTGTTGGGCTGGGCCAAAACTCAAAACTGTTCTGGGATGTCCGTAGAATTCACTGTTTTATAGGGATCATTTAAAAAACTGCCGGAACACTGAGCTTTTATTTACTGCCAATCGGATGCCGGTGTTCATTATAGCAGCGACGGGGTTGAACTCACTGCGTTTCCAGACACGCCATACGTTGGCCGAGTAACTCCTACTGAGCACTACCAAGCCGACACGGAATCGAAGATCAAACAGCGATTTTTAATGTGACTGGTGAGTGGTACTCAGCGGTGTCTTTTTACTGCCAAGTGCGCAGCTGGACAACCTTTGGGCTGTACCAATATCGAGGTTCGCGTTCGCTGAGTAAATGTGCTACTATCCTGGTTTGCACAAATGGACTAACTCGACCAGAATTTCATCATCGCAACAATCAACACCATTCGCTATGTGCAAAAGTTGTCACTGGATTAACCGGGGTGTGGAACACAGTTCAGAACCAACAACTCTGGACACATTAGCTTAAGTGTTTCAGGTTCCTTTTTAATCATGAAGACCGGATTTCAGTCAGTCCACTACTGATGTGATACTTATGAGGACCGGTTACGCTTCAGAGAAGATTCCTCGCAGAAAAGAGCGGTTTTCACAAATCCCGTCTGTGTCCGCCCTGAGGGAACACCATGTGGTCAACCTACATTGCATAACAGTAGATACACAAGTACACAGCCCTCGAATCTTTCTTCCCCGTTTATACTTCTCGTAGTCTCACAAATAAAAACCACGTTTGTGGTGCGGTCTACTGACCATAGGCCTCTGTTTTTCCAATTATTTCGGTTTTCGTCTGGGCGAGCAGAACTTTGTTTTCTCCACTCTTCGTTCGGTGAAATGCCTGATTAGTTTGACATTTTTGAACGACGCAGAATCAAACCGATGTTCCTTAGCAATGTACAGCAGTACTGTTTCGCTTCGTTCTCCCGTGGAATGTTGACCCATTTTGTTTTCTCCAGTTTTGGTGGGAACGTGTGCTCGTTCTGTTTGTTTCGAATTGATTTCTCATTGGTACGAGACTACTGAAGTTGTACTACGCCATCCAGGCACGAATGAGCCCAGTGCTTGAAACATAAAAAAAAATGAACCAGCTGGAATCACGTGATGTCTGTAAATGTTCGATTCGTCTGCTGATATTGTTATCCAGGTCTTTCCCCCACTTACCTGGATATCTATCCCATCGAGCCTTAAGATTGCACCATGTGCCCCTCCTTCAGTGCGTTTTATATAACTGTGTTGTATATCGATATATCATGTATATCGGCTCGAAGAATAATCTCCAAGATCAGCGAAATACACTCATTTGCAAACAAATTTGGGTATGGCAGTGAAGCATCAGTGTCAACACTGATGTTGCTGTCCTTGATGATGATGATGATGATGATGATGATGATGATGATGATGATGATAAAACAAATTTACTTTTGCGAGATTCTCATCTGGAAACCGAGCTGAATCTCTCGTTTATGGGGTTTTTAAGCAACTGAATGTGCTGCACCAGGCCGCCTCATGTTTCAGTTGGTATGATATTCGAGATATCGTGATACATGTATAGACGTAATACGCTACCCATAAGGTTGCTGAAAATTCTTCGACAGCGCGCGACCGGTTTCGCCCCTCTTTGGGCTCATCAGCTAGACGTAGTCCCCGAGTTTCCGTCAACCTTATATTCTACTTGACACCAAATTGCACGAAATTAGCGAAATGCACTCATTTGCAAACAAATTTGGTTTTGCGACAGACTCACCTGGAACCCAGCTAAATCTCTCGTTTGTGATGTTTTTGAGTAGAACAAGTAGAACACAAGGTTGATGAAAACTCGGGGATTGTGCCTACCTGATGAGCCCCAAGAAGGACGAAACCGGTCGTGTGCTTTCGAAGAATCTTCAGCAACCTTATGAGTAGTGTATTAAATCTCCAAGATCGTTTGTTTGTTAATTATTGTTGTGGATTTCGTGATTGACATATGGTATACAGCACTCCCATCGACTAGTGAAAATCCCACGGGAAAGTGAGTGTTTTGGCCTCTCCTGGGAGTGGCTTGCCTTCAGAGTGATCTTTCTTGAGAATCATTGTATAGTTGTCTGCGTACGGTGATTGAATTGGTTACACGAACACAGAAGATTACAAGTGAATTTAGCCCAGAGGAAATATGCTTGAAAGTCTGCGCCACAATGATTTAGCAGTCAACACTATCCTCCACTGATTTACTCTGACGTTTGCGATTTTGCCGGTTTCTGCTGCTTCTTGTGTGTGTGCAGTTCTTCCCGTTTATGAGGTGATCGTCTTGTATGGGTCACTCAGCAGATCTTTGAAATCTTCATGAGTATTAGGCATTGTGTGTGTAGATTCTACTGTTGTTACCGTGCGCTATTCGATGCGTTCTCTATAGCCTATGAATTTGCCGCTAAGTATTCTTCGGAACTCGGATTTACCGATTTCATTCGGAATCTGCTATCGTTTCCAAGGCTTCGCACAATATTCTCGCGTTTCGAGTTAAACTGACGGAATTCACTGGGCTCGCTGCACAATTTATTATCTTGTAGCTCGCACGAAGGCACGGGGTTTACAGGTCGTTTTGCTCGTCTGTAAAGCTGTATGGAATCCGACTGTAGTGCCCTAGAATAGGTCTGTGCGTACACCTCAGTGTCCAGTCTCGTGTTCACATTACTCTCGTTTGCACAGCCCTCCTACCGTGGTGCGATCCCCACCCATGAATAGAAGCACGCGGCTAAAAGTTTGCCCTTTGGCCGTGTTAGGATTCGAACCCCAGACATCTAGGGTGCGAGACAGGCTTATTTCTACTATTCTACCAGCGCACGCCTGACGTGAGATGTCTCAGTGGTTAGAGCACGAATTTACTGACCGGAACGTCCGTGGTTCGAACCCGACCTCTGCATCTCGACCTCCCCTATCTAGGCTTGGGCAACCTGACAGTATCCCAGCCCTCGTGCTTCCTTCGGGTGTCATGGCAGCTAGCCACCGAAAGATTGCTACAGCTGAACTATTATCATTTTCTATGGAAGGATGATTGATTGGAATTGCTTATGGTGTCAATCGTTTGGCTTGATAATCTACTGGTGAACCTGGATCGATAGCACATTGCATTCGCACTGTTGTTGCACTGTCGAGATGCAGAGGTTGGCTTTGAATTACGGACCTTCCGGTCAGTAAATTCGCGACCTAACCGCGGATCGACACACCCTCTCCCCCGGTTTCATTGTGGGGAGGGTTACTGAACCAGTAGGTATGCATGTCAAGGCCGTAGTCTATATGATCGAACCCGAGTCCACCAAATAGTACTCCATGATCAGTCACTGGAACACGAGCCTTGATTTAGCAGTCGGCAAACACGCATGGACTGACCTTCGCTGGTTTGCGTTCTTCACTTCAGATGAAGTGATTTTGCTTAAATCCAAGTAGGTTCTCACCTTCTTTTGCATGGTCACCTGGAAAATTCCTCTAGCTTGTGAACTTTCGGTGGGGGGGGGGACATTAAGTCTGATAGTACTGTCACTGATCGGTAGCACTTGAACGTGGTGACTTAAGAAAAAAACCCTAAATTCTTCTGTAGGTCGACTGTTGCGTGCCATCATAGCGTTTCTGAGACCGTTCGTCACGAAAGAAGCCACTAGGGAACTATTTGGTCTCTTCTGTGGTGTGGCCCTCTTTGTCCTTCTCCTGAGGAAAATTTCTTCACAAGCTTCAGCTGCCTTTCCACCCAAAAATATCATCCCAAGAAACTTTGGGCTATATTCTGACATGCAAGAACTGCACCTGCAATCAGCCTTGACTTGAAAGATCGCGTCTCCACTGGCATCTGAGATGTCGCTCGTTTGATTCAGTATTTAACCCATTTTCTTGGCGTTGTACATTACAATCAGGGTAAACTGGAATCCTATCGATGGATATGTTTCTGGTCAGATCTTGGCCTCACTGGTGCTCCTCAGGTGAGCTGATAGGGAACTCGCACGGCTCCGAGTGTTTCTAGTTTTGAGACCATTGTTCAGCTAGGTTGGCCAAACAATTTCGGAAAAATAAGTCAACTGTGCGTCATACCACACTTCATTTAGAATTTTAATGTGGCGTTTTGAACGTGAATTTCACGGGTTTTCACGGTCTTTCGTCGAACGGAAAACACTCCTTAGGGAACAAAATTGCGAACTCTCTAATAGGGCGAGGAAAGGAAAGTGTCTTGGATAATTGCTTCATAAAGTGAGACCATTTGCTGTGGGTTCTTACGGGAGTCTTGTGGGTGCGTGTTGCATCAGTTCTACTGTATTTACCCTTGCTTGTGGGTTTCTTTCGAGTCTTCTTGGTGAATACTACCTGCAGATTTTTTCAGTTGGAACTTATACTGTTCACTTTCGAAGTAATTTCATTTTACGTAATTCTCACCACTGAGGGCACCACTGGAAAAAGAGTATTTTCATACTCCTGGGAAGATGGCGGAGTGTCTCAGCCCAACCCTAATGACTAATGCCTATAATACAAGCTTTTGACTAGAAAGAGCTGCGAGACACCAATAGACTGAGGCTAACCCGTTTTCACATCCATTCTCGGTAGTTCTATTCTATACAGTGACGCTCAAGATACTGTATTCGTTACTCCTCTATTGATTAGGTAAAAGACATGTGGGTACCTGCGGTTCTGTAGAAATGTCACGACAGTTGCGTAACAATCGACCGTAATAGTCACATCCTCGTGTGTATTGCTATGCCTGCAGCTCACTCAGTATTTGTCTGTCTATTTGATGACTGTCATTCGTGGTTCACGTGAATCCCGGTATGTGCGTCGTTCGATATTGTGCGTTTTTCTTTCAAAGTGTCGAGTGAGATGCTTTTGTTTGGTCCTCTTTCTCTGTCTCCGATAAGATAGCATACCATTGTGACCGGGTCACAGTTTCCTCATGCTATAGAATTTTGTGTGGTATTCTCTCGGTGTATCGCTGTCTCTCAACCCTTCTGAAGCACGCAGACCAAAATGGTGCTTCGTTGTCTAAATCCAAACACATGCAATCGAAAGGCCAGGGTTGGGCTAGAATCACTGAGCGTCCGACCAACTTTTCGTGCCTTAATCTCTCAACCCCTTGGAGCTCCTGCATGGTCTACGGGTTGAAATCCCTTGGTTTTTGGTCCCAAAATCTGTTCAATTTATTTGTCAATCAGACTAGTCACCACAGTTGGCTTTAACTAAAGTTCTCCCTAAGCAATGTGGATTCTCAGTGTAATTATGATGGGCGAAACTTCTCCAAACGATCGAAAATGATGCGACTCACGTATAGATGGCTGAAGTAGGCGTAGCGTCTGTACAACTTGTCTATTCCACTGTCATCCATGTGGTTCACGTTCACGCTGAATTGTTTCTTGTTCCTGTGTAGTTTAACTTCACGGTGTGCCCAACCTCCGCACTTTCCACGGCTGCATAGAAGCTGTACACCGAAAGCGAATCAGTACTTACTTAACACTTTACGGTCCGGCTGGCTTCTGATTTGTGGATTGCTCCTTCCTAGGCTAAGGAAAGTCGATGACCATCGAGACTGAATGGCACCGAAAGGATGCCACAACTAACCGACAAGTTAACTGATCCACAAGCTGGATCTCACAATCGCACACACATGACAACCCCCTTAGTCGAGCCCTTTCCGCTTCCTTACTCTTGATGTGTGTGTGTGTGTGTTGATGATGAAAATGGGGATGATTTACTCACGTAATATCTTCAGGTGCCAGGTTTCATAAATAAGTTCCACGTGTGTGTTTCTGCTGCCACTGGTGTCAGCTGATTTCATTTCGGTGGTTGATTCGACTGACCCGTTGGAAATTTCTCTGTCCACAAACCGGATCGTGGTGGTTGAAGTCAATGTGCTCCACTTTTTAGACTCATTCGGGTGGCACCTGACTTACGCGCTTCCTCTTGAAGTGCTGCTTTCCGTTCGGTTGTCTTTCGCTGCGTATTCGTCGCCACACCTGGGTGCCTCTGATTTTAACCCAAGGAATATGAAACAACCAGTGGCGCCATTTCGCTTGTTCAGCAAGTGCACTCGTGTTCAGTAGTTCTAAGGTATGGTACCACAGTATGATTGGTTTTTATTTTGGCGTTGCTGAAGTCCGACAACTGTTGACCAGTGTTTTTTTTTCAGCGTACGGTTACTATTAGACCCATAGGAAGAACACGAGCATGTTAACTCGGGTCTAGTCAGTACGCGGAGTGGGATTACTTTGCTACGGATCGCTCCTGCGGGGTGGCGTGGCCCAACTCCATGAATGTACCGAATTTCTCAAACTTGATGATCAGTTGCCAGATCTACATAGATAGCAGCATTCCAGTCGTGTTTCCCGTGCCGGATAGCACAGACAGACTGGAGACGAAGATTTCGAGCGGTCACTTTGATCCTATTGGGCCATGTTGCTTTCAGTTTACCTAACGGCGGTGGGTAACTCTGCAGAGACGTGGATTCTAGACTTTCCCACCGGTATACCTTGTGACTTACGGAGAACTTGTGAAGGCCAGTGCAGGCGATGTTGCTGGATGCATGTGGACCTTGCTAAAATCCCGAAACTGTGTTCCCAAACTGCTCCCTTGGGAACCCCATCGGTTCACCTCGTTTGCAGGACAATCCGCAGGTAACAATAGTCGAAATCCACTAGCTTTCTGAATTACTGACCAGATCTCATGCATGAAATAGGACATTCCGAATGACTGACTGATAAATCCATCCGAGCGCTACACCATGTTGCATCCACCACTCCGGTACAGTTGATCGGAATCTTCACTTCGTTTTCCTCTTCAGCCTCAGTATTGGAAAAATAGGACATTTTCAAGTTTCATCATACTATTAACACACTAGGAACAGCTCAGAAGTTGCGTGAACCTTCCAGCTGGGAAATCGTCACTCGAGGAGCTGGACAACATGATGTGAGTCCCGTTACGGAAAGACAAGTCGCGCTATATCCTTCCTCAGTTCGAATTACTCAAACTACTGATCAGCCGCTCGTGGTCTAATGGTTTAGTCTTCAACTACCAACCGGCAGGCTACGAGATCGCATCCCTCCGGAGGTTCGTGTGATGCGCACTGGTGAAGATTCTCAGTAAGGATGAAACAGCTGTGCAGTGCTCATTTTTTGGCATAGATTGACTTCACATACTGGACGAAATCTCGATTGAAAGTTCGAAGAGTCCGAGGTATTTGAATATGAGGAATGGCGACACAAGTGCCCCGTGAGGTTGAGTGTATCCAAGGAGAGAGACCTGGACGACATAGAGGTTGGCGGAGAAGTGCAGGTTGGTCACACTGTTGATCAGCCGCTCATAGTCAACTGTTCAATCAAGAAACGGAACTTTACAGGTTCAAATCTCCTTGGGCGTTATTGAAGCGCCCCCCGCCGATGGTTTCCAACAAGTATGAAGCAGCTGTACAACGCTTCTTGACATTCCAGCCCAGATTAACTTCACTTGTTGTGAACCAGACTTTCCAAAACCCTGTTTACTTGCTCTGGTTACTACGGGCCTAGTGTCCCTCCACAACAAAGTACCCTCCCTTTTCCCGTTCAGCCACACTCGTGCACTACTGTCATGCAGACCACTAAATTGTGTCTGCCGTCTTTATGGTTTAAGCGTCCCGTCGATTTATGTAAGTGGTCATTAATTTGGATGGATTGGTGAAATTCACAGGATCTTCTTGAACCGGTTGGTGGACAAAGCTCATTCAACCATCACTTGATTTGGTTGCTTTGTTATCGTGCATCCAAAAAGGGGGTTGAAACATGGTCTTGCAATCCAGATCCATGGACGAGAGCACCCAATAGATTGGATTGTACGCCGTCACGAAACCAAAAGATCTGAGGCAGAACTTTTAAACTTTGGACTAACCTCTGAGTCATCGGGTGCCATTTATTGACTTCAGACTACCAGTTATCAGCATAAACTCAGTCGGATGACCGATAGCTAGATTGAACTGAATAGTATTTGCTCTTGTGTCGTAATTTATCTATCTACCTACTGTCGATTTACAACTGATGGATGTGGGTCTTTTTTCTCTTTTGTTTTCCTGATGAGTTTGACTTTTTACGGACTAGAATCTACATCCAGTGTTAGAAAACTTCTCTCAAGCTTGTGGGATAAAGAATCAAAAAATCATGTTGGGTACCAGTGGCTCTTCTTCATCCAGTTAGTTTCCATCTTGTGTTGTAGAGGTTGATCACTGATCAGAAGTGAATGTACGTCTACCGAAGAAATAGATTCAAAATCAGGGTCCAACCTACTTCCCTCAACAGACAACAGGCACTCTGTCGACACTACGCCTGTTACAACTCTCCGTTTCCTCGGAACCCAGTAGGTTTTTTGTTGACTCTTATGGAAAGAGTTTGAGCAATTGCGTTCCTCTGATTGGAGAACGAGCCCTATATGGTTCAGATGGTTAATCCGTGATCCTAGTTTACCCTTACTGTATGGGCGACTGTCTGGTTGTATGGTAGCTGTGTGCGGAAACGATGCCACGGCAGACCGTGGTCTGGTGAAGTTCCATTCAACAGCGGACAGTTGCGTCAGGGAACCCGTGCTAGAAACACGGTACAACGACTTTTCTTCATATACCCCTTTTTGTATGTTTACTTCTGACGGTTGATCTGGCAAGCCATAGATTGGGTGGTGGTATCTCCCCGGAAGACAGGTATCAGCTGCTTATCACCGCGACCAACGATAACCTTGTTGTCTCCGTATAGCACTTCGTAATTCACAGAAATCACCGACCAGATGGTGGGTTGTGAGCCCACCTGCATCGGAAACCGTGAACATCGTATTGGATTTTAAGGTTCTAAAGATCCCAAGCATCTTCCATGTCAAACAATAGACCATTTTGATCAAGATCTCTCTCTGGAGAGGCCAGTAACTCATCCTTGCCAGCCTTGTCTTCGATTAACAAGCCTAACTGGGATTTGCATTTGGTATGCTATTCCTTTCGGTCACACTCAGATTTACAGTACTCTCTGTCCTAGAATAAGGGAATTTCCAATCGATGGCGGTGTCTCCTGGGTGAACGTTAACATCCGTTCACACACAATCACCGCACCGGACTAATCAGATTTCAGCCGAATCCAGGTGTTTCAGACAGTTTTTCGAGCGTGCAGCTGACCGGTTTACTTCGTCTTGGGTGTGATACTTATGGGTATCCTCGAATGAGACGTGGCGGTGTATCGCGTTGTGTTCGTTCTGATGGTTGTCAGTCTCTGTCATCTGGGCCATTACGAACGATTTATGTGTGTGCCGCGTGGTTCTGCTCGAGTAAGACAAGATCATCTATTGCAAAAATGTATTCCAATATGATATTGAAGGGAATACTAAGTATCAAGTACCAAATTACTTATTCCGTCTTGCCTCATCCTCGCTCCAAAGTTCCATTCGAGATAGCTCCGTATTTGAGGCGCAGACTTACTGACCGGAAGGTCTGTGGGTGACACTTCATAAGGCCACTGTGCAATGCAGAAGCAGAGTCACCTCCAGTCAATAGCAGATCCATTGGGGCTATGACCTCATTCGCTTGAAATGGGGATGGGCCATTAAATCTGATCAGGTTGTGTTGTGATATTTTTCTTACCGCGGAGTAGTTGAGTCGTTTTAGGGGAATTATAAGCTACCTCCCCGGTCTTCGGGGGGGGGGGGGGTGATTGTTTTCTGGTTACTCCTTAAATACTTAGGGGTGTGTTCAAAGACTGTTCGTCATGAGCGCCACTGACTGTGCGATTGGACCGTTTCTACCAGTGTCATTAACAATGTGGGAGTTGAGTTCCGGGATCCCCATTCAGTGAGTCGGCAATTGTTGACCCGACTCAGTTTGCTGGTCAGTGTTTTCATGCTTCGTTGCCAGGTCATACACTGTCCACCTCTCGGTCGCTTCCACTCAGCACAGGGCTTGACTAAAACTGCTGTGAGGTAGACGGTCTTCTGACGTGCGGATTACATGTCCTAACCAGCGTAACCTATGAAGCGTGAGCAGTTCATCTATCGCGGGAGAGTCCTTCCTAAAACTATCTAGCGGGGTCGAGATGGCTCAGTGGTTAGAGCGCGAATTTACTGACCGAAAGGTCCGTGGTTCGAATCCGACCTCTGCATCTCGATTTCTCCCGTCTAGGCTTGGGCAACCTGGCAATATCCCAACCCTCGTACTTCCTTCTGGCGGCATGGCAGCTAGACACCGAAAGGATGTCACAGCTGAACGACTATCCTTATTTTTTTAACTTTTTCATAAAACCATTTGGCGTACCTCAGCGTTACTAATCTCACAGGGTTCTCGCTCAGAGGGTTCTGAACACCTGGGTTTTGGAAACTCCCAGTGTTGGTGCACTGCCTGTTTTCTACTCAACTGTGAGCTCGTTGTCACCCGCACAAGCTACGTTGACGTTTGGTTGTTGCAGCCAAACGATAGTATAATTTTTTTTACGTGGGAACGCCAGACCACATCTCCTTTTTAATGGAACTTTATGTGACATCACCGACACATGAATTTACGGAATTTACGGACGTGAAACAGTTCCTCCACCAATCCCAGATTAGATCGAGCACAGACAGCTTTGTAAACTTGCGGGTGAGTGATGATCGCGATGTTTATACTTACATTATTATTGTCGTCATTAGTCTCATAGAATTTCCTCAACTGGTTCACTCACCTGTGATGGGCATGCTTTGCCGCACACACACACACACACTAGTTTCTAACCCCGTCTCTGGCATTTCTTTCCCATCGTGTGTGATTTGACACTTGTTCCACGCAAACTGTGCGTGTTGCGTTGAATGTGGATGGAAAGTCTATACACATTAGCGCGTGTTCAGTGCGTGACCGACAGCAACAGCTTTCCCGAGAACGATTAATTAGCCTTGGATACGACCGGTTTTTAAGTTTTCTGGTTTTAGACAATCGAAAGCACACAACAAGACATCGTTGATCGATTCGACCGGAAGATTGTATTTCGTGCGGTTCAGTGCGTAACTAATTACCGTGTTTCCCGATTAGTTTTCTCCTAATAACAGCTTTTGCCCTACAGGGACCGCTTTCTCAAAATCAGGGAATGTGAATACTGCTTGACGTGGAAATTTTATCTAGCTATGGCGGACTAGGATATTTGAATGCCAAGTCCGACTGTGTTGATTAGCTATGGTTGCATGTTCCCTGTACTGATTGGTGGCGTTGACTGCTGAAGGTTTCGTACAAAGGAACGGCTCCATGGTTTATCCTTACTTTACGAAAATTGTCTCCTAGGACAAGATGAGTGGGCTTCACAGATGTCCCGTACTATTGCTGCCAATGTTCTATCTATTGCGATGACTTAGCTTACTTGGCTTACTTGCTCTAATCAACATTTCACACTACTTGTGAGCTGATGCGGTCGATGGTGCCTCAGTTCAGCTGTAGTTGCCTGTAGTTGGCTGACCACGTCATCAGTTTACTGCAGGTAAATCCCACGTGATCGTGGCAAAATTTACGTCATTTATTCAGCACAGAAGGTAGAAGGCTAGTTACTTGGTGATGACATCTGAGCTACATATGGTCCGATTGTAACTCGATTGTTTTACTATACACAGTTGTTTAGTTAAGCCGACTGACCCCAGTTTTCGGCTGATTGATGCCTGTTCTGTCTTTGGGCCGGATGTCATCATCTTCCGTATCCTCTGGTTCTCGTATCTACGTTCTGCGTGTTGGTAGTGCAGCTTTGTGAATGCCTCGATTTGAATCTGCCTATAAATGGCCGTCGGTAGTTGGACTTTCAAATAGCAGTGCATTGTTTGTAACCGGTTTTAGCCAGGTTACTTGTTCACATGTTCCTATTTCTCTTCGACACCGTCTTCGAATGTTTTTGTGAAGTCATTGGACACAGCCTCAAAAGGGTGTTGCTTGGCGTATTCCAGTCGTCCTGTATCTACATGAGAACCTTGTGTTGTCGATATTCTGTGCAGTAAGGAAGCTGGAACAAGTTGTTTAGACGATAGGCACTCCGACTTTCATGAGACCGAATACTCCCTAGCACGCACAATTTTCACTTTTCATTGAGGACTTCCTCTTCTGTTGCCTATCCCCAGTGAGTTCGTACAGTGTAGGATAGAGGCCACTTGACTGTGGTGTGGGCAGACGTTAGTGGCAGGTTCTCTTTGACGTGGTTTCTTGGGATTTGGTTTAACTCCGAATGTCGCTTACTGTGTCTATATGGATTTTTACAGTCTTGATCGCTTAGCTTGTCCGTTGGTAGCGTTGGAATCTCGATTTGAACTTTCAATGAAAGAATTTCTCAGCAGGACTCAGAATGGATGATCGGCCACTTCTCCCAGACTGCTTTCCAATAACATGGTCGAAGATGCATCCTGTTGGGGTCGGGTTTGCATCATGGAAAACCACGAAGGCGGTCCTGGACATACCACCGATTCCCTGGATTAACTGCTTCGGATTATCTCGAGTTGACTTATGGACCACGTGATGTGTCACTTGGTAGCGAATTTGCTCAGTTAAGAATAGCCACCGGACACGTGGATAGTGATCACATTGACTATTCGGGCTCGCTGAACCGACAGCTCCTGATCACCAGGGGTGTGTTAGTTGTGCTATGTGCCCCACTGTCTCTGAGGTAGGGTTTATAGTCACAGGCTAACGGTATCACACTGGACGACAGCCAATTAATGGGAATCGCCTTAGAAACACCACCGGTATCGGAATTTGTTTGTGGTAATTCTTCTTATGTTCATAGATACCAGAAAGTTTGACCAAGTGCTTATCTCTCCAGGCTTGATGCGTGAACCCGACCGATCTACGATGAGCACCTTCCGAGGATATGTTGAGTGTTAAACTCGCAATGATTTCCCTGGCAGTCGTATTGTTCGTTGTCCAATAACATGAACTTTAATGATCGTTCAACTGTCACCGTTTCAATGCCTAGCTTCCATGCCATCCAAAATAAGTACGAGGTCCGTCAGCTGGCCCAAGCCTAGATAGGAGCAGTCAAGATTCAGAGGTTGGGTTCGAACCAGGACCTTCCAGTTAGTAAGTTCGCGCTTTAGTTACGGAGCTACCTCGATGGACTCCATGTACGTATCCTTACTCAGTAGAGTCTTCCCGATTGCACCATTCATTTTCCACCTCATGTCCCGCCTCCTAACTTAAACAGCTATACTGATGACGCTCCGTAAAGGTGCGTTGTCCACCACCGCTTCAAGGCTAGTTGTGCAAATTAACTGCAAATTAACTTGCTGTTAACGTGAGAATCAACTGAATATCAGCTGATGCTGTCATCTATGGTGGTAATAAGTTGTGTAAGGATGAAATTCAGATCTATTTTCGTTAACCTTTCATGCGAGCTGTTTATGCGAAGAGGCAAAAACGCGCGTCGCTTATTTCTTGTTGTCATTTCGTAGTTGTTTTGGGCGTGGTTCCACTGCACTGTACGGTTTATAGCATTCGCTCGCGGGCTACATGAGTTGATGCGCCGAACACTTGTCACCGTTCGGACGCTGTGTTGTCCTCGGTGAATTTGACAGTTTGTCACACAGTCTTGTTATTTCTGTTGTTGTATTCCTCTTCAACTTTTGCTCTAAACCTTTCGTCCGCATTTGGAGAGCGTACGGCCGGTGATTGATCGATCATTTACTACTCAAGTGCCGAACTCGATAAAGAACCGGTAACGCAACCAACCTTTTGATATTCCGCAACGGTTTCGATACCTGAATTCCAGATCATAGTTGTTCCCGGATTTTGCCGAAATACGCACACTGTGGAAAACTTTTAACGGCCACCTCCCCTTGGATTGTAAGTGGCATGTTCAGTGACTGCGTGTCCACGAGCATGACCTTACACTTTGTGGGTGGAAAGTGCATACCAAAGGATGGGATGACTGGTCAGTTCATCCAAAAACACCCACGCCCTCTCCTCCTCTTCGAAGACGAGAACGATGTCGTCTGCATATTCCAGATCGACAAGGTTTTCGTCACAGGCTATTTGAACACCGGGGTTTTGGAGACCTTCCAACGTTCGTCTCTTGATTTCATCGATCACGAAATTGAATGGGAATGGAGAGAGTGGACATCCCTGACGGACACCGCTTTGTGTACGGTGGTCATGTATCACCTCATCCAGAATTATCCTGCGCCCTCACTGTTGTAGGCTATCAAATGAGGAACAGTCCGACTTATAGCGTATAGACTTAGTGTTATACTATGTCTTCATTGCTGGTTCCTTTTCGGTTTCCACTGTGGATAAATTTAGAGATTAATCTTTCGACTCAAACCTCGTTGACGTCCCATCTCGCTACGGTGCTATTTCATTAAAATGTATTAGGCAAGAGCATCTACACTCTTTTCATGTACCTACGGCTTTCTGTTTGCTTGTGTTTTACAGCTGTACATGTATCAGCTACTCCGAAGTCTCGCCTACATTCATCACAAAGGCATATGCCATCGGGACATCAAACCACAAAACCTGCTCCTCAACCCATCCACGGCGGTTCTTAAGCTCTGTGATTTTGGCAGGTAAGTCTTCTGGTGTCCGTGAATCCGAATCCCCTTAATCGGTGCACAATCTGTGTTTTTTCTCTCTCTCTGTGTGTGTACTCTTAGCAATACATATTCACAGGTTCTCGGAACAGGAGGGATGTGGGTTCAACTGTTTATTCGAGCCACCTTGACACAGTGGCTCGACACACAGAGTATTAGGCCAACAACGGTGTTGCAAGTGATGTTCTGTGCCTAGACGAGTCACTGGCTAACATAAGGAAGCTAGGGCGAGATGGCTCAGTGGTTAGAGAGCGAATTTACTGACCGGAAGGTCCGTGGTTCGAACCCGACCTCTACCTCTCGACTTCCCCTGTCTAGGCTTGGGCAACCTGCCAGTATCCCAGCCCTCGTGCTTCCTTCGGGTGGCATGGCAGTTAGTCACCGAAAGGGTGCTACAGCTGAACGATTTTTTTAATCACTAAACGGATGAAACTGATAATCGGATTCCCGAGGGGATTATACGAGTTCGATGTCAGTGGGATTTTGTTTATCAAATGGGCTCAAATATTTAGTACCTGAAAGCAATACTGTTTCCCCTCCTGGCAGAAACGCTGTTCAGGATCAAGCAATTGATGCAATTCTATTTAGCAGAGGTCCTGTGGGTTGTGAGTTCCGAGATCATTGGAACAAACCCTCCCACCTCACTGGGATATTTGTACACTGTTCAGGTTGATTCGTTTGATTTGAAACGCTGACCAACCGATAACCGCTTTTCGTGTTGGAAGAGCTCTAGGTTGTTCTGTCGTCCACGAGATGTCTGGAACGGATTGAGTGGACATAAACGAAAACTTTCGTAACCTAATGACAGTACCGGATAAATGACGTTGATTCAGTTGGGAACAAACAACTCGCTCACGACAGATGAGCTAACTTATCCCGGCGATGAGATCTGATGTGCTGATGCGTGAAATGTTTAAACCTCAAGCCTAGACTTGCCTCTAAGCTTCTAGGAACAGCATACAATACAATACAATTCAATTATCATCAGTGATCACGTTTGTTTCACAGTTTGCCAAACAGATTTCTCGTCGGGACGGGCGCAACGCAAAATGCACCCAGTTATGAGGCTTTGTGTTCAAATTGCCTGTGAAGTCTGCAAACAGCTGGGTTCTTATCGCCAGCTTTTACCAGCTGTTCCTCTCTCATTCTTGGATTTATGTGTATGGGAATTTCGATATTCCGATTCTCTTACGCATCTGTCTCGAGTGTTCGTATCGATCCATTAGCTGTTCGCACATTGTCGCTATCGGTTTTCACCTCGGCCTAGCAACTAATTGGCGCTGGCAGCACACAATTCCGGTAGTGTCTTACATTTGTTTTACGTCACAACGCACTGCGATGTCGACCACCAACAGGTCCGTCTTCAGTTCGCGGAAATTTCAGCCTGAATTTGAGGGAAGCCGCGTGCTACCGAAATCATACACAATTGCGTGGTGGTTGCATGTGCACACGTCTAAATACGATCAGATAGAATTAGCTGGTTTCGAAACAAAAGTTCTTCATTTCTTAGGCTGCGTAGAAGCAACAGAGAGCGAACGATTTTATTCCCGAGGATCTTGTTCAAATATCTTTCATTTTTAAGGCTGAAAGAAGTGTGTCTCCATTTTATGTTCTCATATTGATGGTCGATTTCCTCTCAAGTTGCCTTAAACAGGATGCATGGAAAACCCGAACTTACAATGTGTGTGCAGCACTGACCACTTAAACGTGAACCCCCTTCCAAATCAGATGACCGGAATGAGTGACCTAAATGTGGTATATTGGGAGTACACGGTCAAAATACAGCGACAACTGTGTATATGGTTGGAAAGAATGATTTTAAGAATGCGAATCCATCAGTCAGCAAGCGAAAAGACTTCAGGTTTCGTCCTTTAGATGTTGTCAACCACCCGATAAGCCGAGGAGCACTGTACACCTATTTCATCCTTATCAGCGGTGTGCGTCTCACGAATCTTCAGGAAATTGATTCGTATGGATGGTGAACACTAGGGTTTGTTCCCGTCAATTTTCATGACGCAAAATAACAGAGCATCCGTCATGTCAGATTGAGGGTGTATAGTCGCGGGACTAACTTTAGGCATAAGTTTCACAGAAAGTCGAAGATCGCTGGGCAAGGAGAACATCAGCGCTTGATTTTGCCGTGTTTTGCCAGAACTAGATATTCTAACCGATGTTATACACCCCATTGTGGGTTCGGGGCAAACTAAGAAAAGTTCAACAGAAGCGTTTTGGATACCACAGTGTACACCTTGTGACCTGGATGGGAAATCAGCTGAGCATCAATTCGCCAACTGATAGGGGAATAGCAAACAGCTGTTTTTATGTGCTTAGTTACGGAATTCGAGGTTTTTCAGTGGTTAGTGCGTTAACTTACTGACCGAAAGGTCCGTGGTGCGAATCCAACCCAGTCATCTCGACTTTTCCTATCTGGCAGTATCTCAGTCCTCGTGCTTCCTTCAGATGGCATGGCAACTAGGCGCCGAAAAGGTGCTACAGCTGAAAGATTATTCATTTGATTATTTACGTATTCTAAAGCGAAGTATTGAGGTCTGTTGAGCTGAGCGCAATTGAAGTGGCTTCCGTTGACAGAACACAGTACCCATAGGGTTGCTGAAAACGTTTCGACACCGGGCGATTAGTTTCGTTCTTTTTGGGTCTCATCGGGTTGGCGCAGTTCTCGAGTTTTCGCCAACCTTATGGTCTGATTGAACGCAAAGTGAACTCGATTTGTGAAACACACTTATTTGCACACCAAGTGGGTTTTCACGAGAGACTCAACCGAATCTCTCTCAATTCAATTTGCCGCACAGACAGCCTCATGTTTCATTCGGGACAATACTCGAGATATCTCAATATAGTTTCTTTACGGAACACGCTACTCAAGTGGGTTCTGTGAAACAAACGAGGGAATATAATGAAGGAAGTGTTTAGAAAAGAACGGTAGTGAAGAGCACACTTGAAGAACTGCGCATAGTTCCAAAAACCAGAAACAGTAAAGAGCGTGAAAATGAATGTTTCTACTCAACTCATATTAGTCAAAAGGACAGACAACGCAAGCGAAAATCGATCTGACTAATGGTCGATCGAATAACCCTGGATACTTCTGTGACATGCATTAGACTTCCTTACTTTTATACTCATGCTTGCAAAAATTTCAGTAACTTTAACTCAAATCCCAGGGAAATCCTACCAAATTGGATCATTGCTTGCTATCGAGGGGAATGCGGGTAGCTCAGGTTGTATAGATAGATGACTGTTATTCTACTGGCTGATCTGGGCAGCCAACAGAACAACAGCCAGGGAGATAACTGTATCCAGCGCATTGTTCGACCAGTTAGTTTTTGACTACTGGAGTAGTGAAGTGATATATTTCGAAGTACCGTACTCCTCTCCGCCCCCGGTCTGAAACAACCCTTTCTCTAGTAACCTCAATACCAGTTGGTGTTCTTTCTGAACGATGACCATGTGTCTAGTGCGATCGGAGTGATTCTCACACAGACGTACTTCACCATTTCAATTGCAGTTTTAGTAGTTTTCAAAATGAATGATTTTGAGGATTGAAAACCTACGTTTCCCCCCATTGGTCCGGTCAGGGACTGTGTTACAACATAGGAAACAGCGTCGTGAAACAGCGTCGTAAACCAGAAGGTTTTGACAAACTTCAAACACAGAGAGGTCTCAGTTTATAAGCTGAAGAACCAAACATTTCTATACAGAAAAAATCGAAGATTTTGGCACAGAAAACACAAGACCCGGGTTATATATGCGCGTGTGGAACGTGCATTGCTATGGGAACCATCATGGTGATTTTTTTATATCTCAACACAGTTTTTCTGGCGTTAGTCACTTGACCATCTGTACTTGTTCTTCCCTTGTTTTATTTCCTCAGAGTCATCTGAACATGCACTTTTAGGCAGATAGAACTGTTTCAACAATGTGTACTTTTCAGATATAATGTATTGTGGCGTGCTTCAGCATCTAGGGTGTGTTTATGTTGGCAACCGGTTGAAGTTGTCCTTTCTCTGTTCCACATGTGATTCGTAACACACATCGTGAGTAGTAATCAATTGACATTGAACCATTGTTCGATTCAACGAGGAATGACTGCATTTTGTTAGTCCATTATTACGCTGAACTAAGATAATTCTAACCAACTTTTAAATTTCCGCAGTAGGCAAAAGGCCCTGCAGTATACAGCAACGAGCTTCCTGTATGAAGCATTTAACTTCCTCTCAACTTAATAATAGCAATGATGATATAGACAAATAAATAGCTGAAGCGCTAGTCCCAACAAGTCGAGACCTACCGAGTCCCATCTACAGCTGTCCAACCGAAACTGCAGGGAACCGACTGGACAGACTAGAAACTTGCTGACGGCGGGAGACCTATCAAACTGATCCGTGCACATCGACATAGGGAAGGAAACTAATAAACCAAGCCCACCAAAGTTGTTTTGACACCAGCTATCCATCCAGGCATCCAGAAAGGACATCAAAGGTGTGATCAGTCAAATGCGATGAGTCCTATTATTTGAGTGTTCGTTTGGCTGAATTCGTATTGGCCGAATTGACTGCGATTTTTCATCACTGACTCGTCTAATCTCTGTACAATTATGAGCTGTTCAGCTATCTGGACGCCGTTTGGATGGGTGTATCCACCAAGCGCCAGCTTGTGGTGTTGCCCTAGTTGGTGGAAGGGCATTCCGTGTCTACCTCCCTCGTGCGTACCAGACTCGGTCGCAACAGTTCTTATCTCTTAGACACAGTACTGACGCAACGGAACTGAGTGATGATGCCGAAGAATCGGATTACAGTAAGGCTTGGTCGGTTGTTTCAGTTTGTTTTGGGGAGGGGGTGTATTGAACCCGTTTTCATGAGGGAGACCTGTCGGGAGGTTGTGATTGTAAAACTACCCTTATTGATTGCACTCCTCTACATTATTGCCTGACGCTTTGGTATTCACCAGCTTATCGCTCCTTGCTGGTGCTAACTACTGGTCATGTCTGTTGTGTTACTCAGGAGGTGAAATTTGTGGAATTTCGTGGTGAGATAATGTTAGCTATCTGTTTCATGGTATGGATGAAATTGTGGCTTGACGCTTGAACAGATCAGCGGATAACCTCATTAATTCGGTCATCACCTCCGTGGTTATGCGTAAACTGGCGGGTGGCTGATGACTGGTGTCGGCCAACTCCGGAATATACCAGCTTTCCCAGCTGCCGAGGGAGTCTGGCCGGTTGGTTTCACTCATCGGGCCTTTTTTTGTCAACACAGGGACGAAACACCTCAGATAAGTTGGCTGTAACGCACAATATGTTTCAGCAAGCTGCCTGCGGCAGCATATGTGATATAGATCGATCATTAGATCAAATTTGATGGGTGGCGAGAATCTAGTCACCCAGGTTGTACTTACACTGTCTTATGATGATGCATGGTAGTACCCAAGGGAAACCCCTCTGGATGGTGTACCCCCTCCCCCCGATCAGAAGCCACTCGCAAAAGAAGCTAGGTACTTCCTTTCCCTGGTTTATCTCTTTCTGGATGGTGACAAAGGCATCGTGCACCTTAAATGTCACACTCTATCTGATGTGATCCCTCGGAAGACTTCGTCCATCATGGAATGCCTGAGTAATTCTGCCAACTTTATTATCACCCACTCTCCATGTTTCAGTCTATCTCTACGCTTGGTTTCCTCTGCTGCGAGTCTTCAACAAGCTAACTTGTTGTATTTCATTCGTTCTATACTATACAAGCATTATTGTAACTCTCAACCCCAGCTTTATTGAGGAAACTTAGGCTGAGTGATTACGTCTCTATTTGACAACGTCTCATTCTCTCTTTATTAGTGCCAAAGTGCTCGTCCGTGGAGAACCTAATGTGTCCTACATATGCTCACGCTACTATCGTGCGCCTGAGCTAATATTCGGTGCTGTGGAGTACACATGTCAAATTGGTGAGTACTTCTCTTTCAAACATTGTTTCACGACTTTCTCTGCCTTAGTCGATGGGGGGGGGGTACGTCTGATTCTACCACCCCACTCTCGTTTTTGAAAACTAAGCTTAGCTTACCAATTTTTAATACTTTTTTGACGATAACTCTTTGATTTATGATATCCTGTACCGGATTCTGATTTGTGCCGCCTCGCTTGCAAACTGTAACGATGTCCACAAATGTGGAATAAGCCTAATAGTTAAATAAGCCATCCGTATTCGTGACTGACACATCGCATCGTATATTAATATCCCCCAAACATGTCCGCTGTGTGGTTGTTGCACGTGATTGCCATTCGCAGAATTAATTTGCGTTCTTCACCTTCCTTAATCACGTTCGATGTTGCGCAGGCTACTCAGTAGGACCGTATAGTCAGTCATTCACTCATTTCGAAAATTGAAACTAGGTGTACAATCCTGCTCTGTTACTCAGACATGGTTCTCACGGTTCTTGCGTTATAATGGCTATCAACTGTAACAACCTTTTTGTACCTAGAAGTCACGCCATCCGAAGGAAGCACGAGGGATGAGATATTGTCAGGTTGCCCAAGCCCAGGCCGGAGCAGTCGAGATGCATAGGTTGGGTTCGAACCACGGACCATCTGTTCATCTGTAACTTCGTGCCTTAGCCGCCGAGCTGTCTCGAGCCCTATGCCCCTGAACTTCGCAGCTGGTTAGCCGCACTTTCACCTAGTGAACCGCCTTTGTGTGGCTTCCACAGTGGGCCAGATGTTGGTATCGTCCAGACACCCATTGGTGCAGGTTGTTGGAAAGCAGAAAAGGACTTGTGGGGTTCATGTCTGTCCCCAGGTGCATATTTTAGTTCATGCATAGACTTCCCATCCCGTCCCTTTCTACCACATAACAGTTCTGGCTCTTCTTAACGAGCCGCTGTAATTTCACTATGGAGATGCTTCCTCTCCTGCCTAGACATGTTCGACCCACGGATAGGTTTCCTCGGGTGAGTGACCAGTTTAGTATGCACTGTATATTTGCAAAGTTTGAGGTGCTACGACTAAGAAGCATCAAACTTGAAACCTATTCACGATGAAACCTACCTGGGCAGTTGAATATGTGACGACTGACTAGAGAAATTAATTCCCTAAACAGGATGACCAGTTGGCACCTTTGGTACCGGTGTGTCGTCAGCTCATCTGTCAAGTGTAGAATATACACTAGCAGTACGATCCATACGGCTCTAAGAATCGGAGTTTCCGTAGCCTCTCTAGGATTCGGTTGGGGAATTCCAAGTAGTTCATGGAAAGGAGTGAGTCGCCGACGACAGAGGAGCTAGTTGTAATCCATAAACTACGCTGATGAGGCCGCATACTTCGTGTGGCAGAATACCGTCTGCCTCGTCAAACCCAGCCCTTCACACGGTGGAAACGACTGAATAGCGGCGGATTTGTTACTTTTCAAGAAGGCATGAAAGCGTAGGACAGTAAACTCATTTGCATTCGAAACTACCGTCACCCTGGTTGAAGATTTGTAGACAATATGCAGCAATCGTCAATGGTTGAGCTGAACTGAACTACTCTACAGGGTATGGCTGGATACAATTATACTGTATCTGTATCTAATGTACTGAGATTCGAAAACGCTTCAGGTGGTTGTTGCTAATGGCCCGCTTTCTCCATTCAGTAATTTGGGAACGGTGTGACTTACTCTTCATAGCAATCCGTCTACACATAACGTCATCCCGGAAACCACACTGGAGGGGGGGGAGGGCGATCGCATCAGCTTTGTATCGTGTTTATTCGAAACATCTTCATGTCCGGAATTTGGTCACATCCTGTTAACCGCATCACTATAGGCCCAATATTCACCTTTCCGTTATGTATTTTGTCACTTCTAACATCTACTTCAGTCTCTTGCTGGATTACTACCTAATCGATTATTTCCTGTGCCATCGCGTTGTTCTCATTGGTTAATCGTTTTACAACGCTGTGCTGTTGATTTCCAGCAGCTGTGGAATGAAATGAATTTTTAACCCGTATCAGAGCACTATTCTACCTGTCAATCCATCAGATTTCTCTTAGCCTGTGGTGCCTACCGAGTCATCTTTGGTGCAAGAGCGCATGGGGGATTATAAAACGATTACGATTTTCGCTTCACTTGGCGTTCTCAGCTGTTAAATCAGCTGCATCAGATGACTGACATTTCCTAGCAGGTGCGGATGCAATTAAACCTATGCATACCGGCTCTCACGGTGTAGAATGCACATGTGCATCGGTTGTGCGTTACATTCCTTGGTTGACTATATACTACCGGCTTACTGTGAATCTTTTGCTCGGATGCCTCATCATATTGCCTTCGGGTGGGTAATATGAAGTGTCGTGACGAATTTTTGTGAGCGACGAAACCGGGCACCCTACCCTATGCGTCAGATTGCCACCGGCTCCTCCAACAGGAATCGGTACCCTATTTTGGAATCGTTTGATGAGTACCATGGAAAAGGAGTTGAGCTACGAATCGCTACACTCTAACCAACGTTTATTCACGTTGCGACCTGCACAGATATTGACTTCTGACTAGAAAAGAAATTGATCAAAAAGACTAAAACAATTGCTCAAGGAAGCACTGTGTGAAGGCGCCTAGTGCATACCATGCATCGGGTGGATGCGGATGTGGTTGTATGACGCCATGCCGCACACAACTGAGCCTTCCTCCCCTCCGGTAGAACATAGGCGAGTTGTTCTACTTGGAACTGTTTTTGAGGCTTTATCAACTAAAAAGCCCAAAAGCTCCAAACGGCGGTTTTTATCCTTATCGGAATTCGTTCCCAACCCTCTTTTACCACCTGTCGATTGAGTTAAGTTCCAACCACCTAACGGACGTAGATCGATCATTTCAACTATCTATCACTTAGGAGAACAGGTTTACAGTGCACTCGTATTGATTCGTTTGCTGCCTCCCCGGTTGTATCGGATCGAATCGGCTAAATTCATTTATTTTATCCACTTGTTTCAGACATATGGTCTTCAGGCTGTGTTCTGGCCGAATTGCTTTTAGGCCAGCCAATCTTCCCTGGTGATAGTGGTGTGGATCAACTGGTTGAAATTATCAAAGTTCTTGGGACACCGACCCGCGATCAGATCCATGAGATGAATCCAGACTATCGGGATTTCCGATTTCCGCAAATCCGACCCCATCTGTGGTCTAAGGTGAGTAGTTAGTTACGTTCCGGATTAAAGGCCTTCGTAGGGGACGAATTCAGACTAAACTCGGTGACAGTGTTTCGGGGAATCTTGGAGTCAGTTGACCTGAAATTCAGCCTATGAGGGAGTAATTTCTAGTGTCCTGGAATGCTTTTACTGCTTGCTAGAATTCCCACGTCGGATAAATTGATTCCGTTAGGTGAGTGAACCGAGCTACTCGCCTATCCAATATAAAATTCCCAAACTTTGAAAGCCGTTACTGATGCAATGCTAATGGGCAAATCAGTAAAAGACAATACAGTAGTGATCAGTCCGGTTATTATTTCGAACAAAGAGATGCGTTTGGAGATTTCGCCCTGATAGAAACTTGTGTAATGCCTCAGAATAGGGGCCACCTTATTTCGGTTCCGTGTACTCACCTCTTGTAGAGTAGACGGGTACTCTGCATTCGGCACCGGAAAATATCGGTCCTGAGACTCATCGGACTTGTTCATCTCGCAACTTGCTGGCTTGGTCAAACTATGGTTTCATACCTAACTGTGTGGTAAACACGCAGACGAAGGGCGAACTAAGTAGCTAGATGACCAACATGTTTTTTCATCCTGGTATTGGGAACCCTGGACTCAACTCACCAATGATTAATGACACCGGCAGACATGACTCAATCGTGCAGTCAGTGGCGCACGTGCATCGAAACTATCACCTTCAATGCGTAGCTACCCAGTTCCAGAACTAACTGAATATGCCATCGCCTGCAATGCTCGACTGTATCTACCACTCCCACTCTCCTCTCTCCCACTTTCCGGTGATCGAAACTGTAAACGCTGAAACCAATATACCCTTGGTACATGGTTTATAGCTGATAAGTTGAAAATGAATTGTGAATTTTCATCCCAGTGATCAATGGATAAAGGCGCTACCTCGAAGAAAGCAAAACGTCTTGGCGCATCGCCTTCCCTCTAGAGATTGGTAAACCACAAACTCGATAGGTGAATCGTCATATCAATATTGCCACTGGTGGTTCACTGGGGGGGGTCTAGTGCTGGTCCATTGCAAGCATTCTGAGGAACCTAACCTTCAACTGCTCAATCAAAGCATCTGGGAATAAAATAACGATACAAACACCATTGACATTGATTAGTTACCATTTCTTTTGGTGTCTCCAGCCAAGCGCAGGGGGTAACGGTGATCCCATCCTGGAACGCAGACCGCAGGTTGGAGCACATGTTCGTCATTTCGGGACCGATAACAACTGAGAAAAGAAGTAGTACGCAACAGGCAATGAGCCCAAGTCAGTTCAATCTAGCTTTCGGCTGTTCCGCTGATGTCCCGTACCAACAGCTCTGATGCGCAAAAACTCAGAAGCTAGTGTAAAACTGAAACGTTTTGTTTCACATCAACAAGGTATAGTGATGATCTCCATCCGAAGATGTGGATGGCGAGGCCTTACTTTATCCCTCCTTGGACGCATGACAGTTTAAATAGACTTCGTCCGCGAACTGCTTCGAGGAGACCCCGTGGATTTTATTTCCAAATCTCGGCACACAATCAGCAGACCATAGGTAGTTCACAAATTGTCTGAACCTTCTGGGAAATTGTCCTTCGAAGAATCACTCAACCTGTTATGGATTGTGTGGTTGAACAATGAGTGGCACCATTTCCTGTCCGAGGTAATCACACCGCTAATCAGCCGCTCATGGCCAGATGGTTTATTATTCGCCTACTAGCTGGTAGGTCGCGGGTTCGAATCTCAATATTTTGACTCATGCATTTTTCACCGCTGATGATTCCGAACAAGGTTCAGACAGCTGTGCAATGCTTCTCCGTTTTTCATCCCAGGCTGACCTTACTTTGCAGGGTGTTGTGTTGGTTGAAATATTATCTCACCTAGCCTGTCATAACTCTCTTTAGCAGTTTGTTCACGGGCATGGGCAGTTAGTTGCGAATGATGTGTGAAACCTGTAAAGGTGGCGAATGCATCTGACTGTGACTGAACAGAAGTCAGTATTCTTTGTGAGTGCTATCCGCCGGAATGCCTTCTGTTCGGGAGAGGCATTAACTCTGCAGTAACTTAGCAGGTGCATTGGGTCCCTAAATTTCTACTTTGTGGATAGTAACGAGATTGAAAAGTCCCAATTGGGGACCATATCTTAGAGACGAAGTCAGTCTTGTTAAAAGCCGAGTACTATACACCTGTTTCAACCCTCGTACTATTCATCAACTGAACAAGTTGTTCTGGTTAGCGCCAAGAACACTTCAGGGCGCCGATGTGCTAAACCGCTCGATGGCCGTTCATCTGTGTAGCCCTTAATTCAGCCATTTTCTTGTGTGACTAACTTATGGAAACGCTTCTGTCTCATAGAGTCGACGTACGGATAGTTCATTTCAGCATCCGAGCATAGGACATCTCAACTTCCGTGAAGCCGTAAAACAAAGAGGTTACTACGTCGTCAAAAAACCACGGGCTGTAGTGTTTCTCGCCTGCGAGCTCGAAATGGCTCAGTGGTTAAGACGTTAACTTACTAACTAGAAGGTCCATGGTTTGAAACCGACCTCTGAATCTCGGCTTCCCTTGTCTAGGCCTGGACAACTTGGAGGCATGTCGGCCCTCGTGCTTCCTTCGAGGGAAGGGGTCATGTCAGAGGTACCTAAATGGGGCTAAAGCTGGACCATTCATTAATTCATTTCATTTCCCACCTGCAGTGGTAGCGGAGGGATGCGTGGCTGGTTCCGAACTTCAGATGTTAAACCGTCCGTGAGTAGGGCGCAGTGAGTAAGACATAGCTGTCTGACCCTTGGTGCGGCTGAGCACAGCGGGTACCTTCTCAGCAGCACCTGACTCTTAGTTTTAAAAGTGTTTCCACCGTAGTGGGTAATGCGCCGGTGGTCGCGATCAACCGTTGGACGGTCGGAGTGTATGGTTTTTAGGGTCGACCTTTTCTAAACCCTCCTTCCTCGAAGGCAGCATCGTTACTTCCATGAATATGTACCTACTGGTCACCTGAAGAAAATGCCTTACTGACTTCACACTTCTATCACATAGGAAAGTACAATAGTACCTCAAGACCGCCTAGTAATACGATTCCTCGCAGCATGGGGCCTCGCTGTTCTCCGTCGGGTTAGTCCCCGTTGGTATTCCCAGTATGTTTGGACTTAAGGGAACTGAGTTCCAACCAGTATAGCCCGCAGGATCATTGCAGCACAGAAGCTCGACCACCATGACAAGGCGACAGCTCTTGGTCGGTTTACGATGACATAAGATCGAAATCGAATTTTTAAAAATCCAGGGAAAACCTTGAAAATAATGTGAGCTTAGCTTTTTCTGTTAGGCATATGGCCGTGATTTCCCCGAAATACTTTTTGAGGGGTATCAGCCGTGAAGTTTATTACGTTAGTAATGGAAATTGACACTCGAAGAGGATCGCGTTCCTGTTGTGCAACTTAACGAAAAGCCACTTTTCATTGGAACGAATAGATAGGCTCACCTCTTCATAAAATTTGCCCGAGCTCTTGTCGAGCAGTGCTTAGGTAACCGGATAGATGTCCCAGAAGTTTGATAATGGCATGCCTTTCGGAGGTGAGGACCCAAGATCAGTGCACTCGTCTTGCTTGGCTAAGCCGCGGTAAGAGGTTATGACAACACCTTGCGTGCGGTCGAGAGAGTTTGAGATAAAGGAGAATGTCGATAGCTGATCTGTGAAGTACTCCTCCGTCTTCTTGATCGCCAAAGCTTAGTTCTTCTGACACACTATTCTCAGTCCTAGAAAACTAATAGGAAATACCTTCAGAGGTGACAATTTGGGAGGGAGAGCTTTTATCGATTGCCATGTCCGCTAGAGAAAACCGACTTACCGTTCAGCTGTAACACCCTTTCACCGCCTAGCTGCCATACCACCTGAAGGAAGCGCAAGGGATGCGATACTTTCAGGTTTCCAAAGCCTAAACAGCAGCAATTGATATGCTGGGTTTGAATTCGAACCACAGACCTTCCGTTCAGTAGGTTCCTGACTTAACCGATGAGCTATCTCGAGTTCGAGGAAACAGACTCTACACAACCGAAGAGGGAGCATGATTTGACTCCCCGGTTTTGAACTCCGCACTGGCGCCTTTACATTGGCTGTCGACCACCGTCTTGATAATTCCTATACGTGTTGCTTCAGAGATGAAGATGTAGACAGTTTTTTTTCCAAAACTTGCTTTCAGAGTGAAGACACCACAATGGAAATTCCCAGTGCCATCGACTCAGACTTATTAGCTGGTTGTCAATGTCACAAGCACGATTGATACACCAATTCCTCACAGCAGCAGACTCTTCTTACGTGACCTGCTTTAGTTGGGAATTTAGTCGTGAATATGCACAGAGTACATGAAGTGGCGATTCGTTAGCGAAGGATAAGACGAACCGGTGCACGGGAACTTGGTATCAACTCGGGTTACCAGTATTGTATTTTTTGCTATCCGGGGTTACATAATAATGTGACTTCGTGCCAACCTATCGTACTGAGTGATTCTCATTCAAGCTTAGCAGAGCGAACTGACCACTAGTTCCTAGTATCCCCGATTTGCGGGAATTTTGGATATTTGTGAACTTGGTGGAAAATTCGCCTACCCACGAAAACCATTGAAACAAAGGAAATCTTATTGATCTGGTACGGAAATTGTGCGATATACTTCTCATCGGTGACACTGTCCCAACAGAAAACACTCTTGATGAGGAAAGTTTCTGGAATCTCCCGGACTTGTTTTCTCTGGTCACCGTTATCCAAGCGTGAAAATTTACTGCCGTGTCAAAACTGCGAGTCGCATTTAATCCGCGTGTGATACTGTCCGTGCAGTGGATCAGCAAACAAGACCACCAAATGCAACGGTCCGCTAAACCACCTCACAAAAAAATTGTTCAGCTGTAGCACCCTTTCGGTGCCTAACTGCCATGCCACCAATTAGATGCGTCTTGAGTTTCGCTGACTATCAGTCGTCCGTGTTTCGGCGTTTTCTAGTTTAATAACCAATCTTAGCTGTTTGTTTCGTTATTTACCCCTATTCTAACTATTAGATATTTATTGACCTAAGGACGAGATCCCGAAAATATTAATGTGTTCTATAGACGTAATACACTACTCATAAGATTACTGAAAACTTCGACAGCCCATGACCAGTTTCACCCTTCTTGGGGCTCATCAGCTAGGCGCAACCCCCGAGTTTCGGACAACCTTATGTTCTACTTGAACCCAAATTGCATGAACTTAGCGAAATACACTCATTTGCAAACAAATTTGGTTTTGCGGGAGATTCACCTGGAACCCTGCTGAATCTCTCGTTTATGATGTTTTCAAGCAACTGTTTTTATCTTCAAAAGTTGACTGGTCGGCTCAGGGAGCATTACTTTGTCACTTAAAGCAAGTACTCAGCCCGTCAACCATGACAGGATCCCTTCAGAGGGACCATCGGCTCCCCACGGCCAGAGGTACAGAGGTTGGACGCGTGTATTATGAAGTTTCCGATATCCGTAGATGGTACCTCGGTCATTATGTGTGATTCTTGTGCGCCGGAAACCAGGATCAAGACCGGAGGAGACACAGTTGATGAGTGAAACCCAACAACGACAAGACGCGACCACGGCGCGGCGAGAGTCCGAGAACATCAGTACAAACGTACAGAATACGGTACCCATGTCTGCCCGAAAGGAGTACGACGGGCGTGCATGCACGTGAAATTCAGTCAGAATAAGGAAGAATCGTATGTGCATATTCATTCCGCCAGAAGGGCCCTTTCGATGGGGGGCCACTTCCTTCGAAAGATCGCGATATCATTTCCGTCACTCATGATTTTGTGTAAAATTCTTCCCCAAATCAGGTTTAAAGAGCCCTTTTCCCGCAGTATCCTCTTTTAAGAATGTGAGACTTAGCTGAACCTCTAATTGGTCAGTGCTAACCAATTAACCACTGTTTCTCACACGTGCTTCATTTCTGTTGTCACGCTTTTATACCACTACCTTTGCGTTACCGCTAAGATTTAGATCTTCTCTTTCTTGAACTGCTGAGTTCTCCCGGTGCGGTGGCAAGCAAGGTCTCGATGTAGTATTAATTCTCGGTTGATTGCTTTTGCTCCCCAATCACACCTCCATTCTTCTACTGCCACAGGTTTTTCGTCCGCGTGTTCCTCAGGATGCTATTCAGCTGGTGTCGCAGCTGTTGGACTACACACCAGGCAAACGTCTGAAACCCCTCGAGGCGATGATGCACAGTTTCTTCGATGAGCTTCGTCTTGAGGAAACCAAACTTCCAAATGACAGACCTTTACCTCCGTTATTCAATTTTACCCCCTATGGTAAGTTTCTGTCTCTCCGTCGTTGGACGGATAGTGTTGGGCCTCTTTGTGATTGGTTAGTGTGCATCGGTCTCATCCGGCTATTCGCCAAAATACACTGCGCCCACAGTCTGATGCTCTTGTGACCATAGACTTTTCCCTACTGAGTTGTTGGATGGATGAACCATCCAAGGGCCCTCTGAGGCGGTAGTGTGCAGTTCGCGCATGTCCTCTGTCGACCTCATTCCCATCACACGATCTCGAAATACTGTGGATGCTGTTGTGCCACTGCATGCCAAACCTGCTAGCTGCCAGAACGAGACAGAACCACAACCGAAGGTGGCGGGGGTCGTCAGATAATAGCGCCAGCGGATGTTGCCGATGGATGTGATGAGTTTTCGATGTGTAAACACCGAGGAAATTGTCAAACACACTTTTTGGATATTTCAAACTGTCGGTAGTTTCAGTAAGCGGCAAATCTTGAAAAACGTCCTAGGAACCAAAGTTTCAGGAAATGTAACGTTCAAACCAAAAGGATCCCTTCACCGAACCAACCGGGTGGATACCCTGACTTTACTGTTTCTTATGTTATTCTCGACCTTCCCCCTGAGATCTCGCTGACCTTGGCAGCTTCACTACGGGGGCTGAGGGACAGTAGCGCTAAACTTTCCGTTGTAATGGCTGGAATCGAGTCCTAGTCACATTGCTCGTGTACTCGATTTTCGTGTACTCGATTTTCTTGACAGATTTAATCACAACTTAGTCGTACTTGCTGAAGCTAGGGCATTTTAGAAGTCAGTTGGAATGGGCAAATCTGAAAGTCAAAAATAGGGGTTTCCAGAGACTTGAAATTGGACCTGAAAACGGCGAGTTCATGAGTGTGACGGGAGAACCGAATGTAGTGATCGGTTGGTTGATACGAGGGACCGCGGACTGTTGGTTTGAAACATGAATACTGATCTGCGGCCCTCCTTAGATGACCTCTGCCCCTTGATCTTGTTGTGGCCTCGTTCTATCTGTCCGTACAGTCCTCTACCTGTTTGTATCACCTAAATGGCTTAGGTACATCTGATTCTTAGATTTTTTATCCCTCCGACTTCCACAATATGGTGAGGTTGACGTAATCGGTCGAATCGGTCACCTACACAACACGTTATTCCTCGTATGGACCGATTTCTTGTTGCTGCTCAGGAGTTCCCACACATTCTCCACATCATTATGCGCGAGACCGAAACCGAAAATAAGTCGAGGAATACGTCACAGTCTTGAGTGATATTTTTCGTAAAATTGGAGTCCTCAAGGCTAATCTATCCAGCTAGGGTTTTTATCCACCCATTCTCAGACGATAAAGGAACGCGGCTTTTGGACCCAATAGTACGTTTCTCATAACGGTATGATTCTAAGTGGAAAAGTGCAGTTGGCCAGCGCAGTGGGAGGGCCACGTTAATGCAAGTTTGGACGATCGATTGCACACATAATGAGACACACACTGATGCACTATGAAGGGCGAGATTCAGCAGCACTGGCTTACTCGCTGGCTTGACAAGATTGCAGATGGCCCTTGGTGGAATGGGCATAGGACGTAGGTGACTGGTGCTAGATTACATTTTTTGGAGAATGTGTTTATCATCAAAGGAACTTCTAAAAGAGCCGCTGTTTGCTCCCTTTTTCTGTAATCTCTTCGTCAAATTCACACTCCTAACGAACGGAAAACTTGTCTTTCGGCATAATGCAACAATCTTTGGTGAGGCTGGTAACTGACGCCGCTTTCCAGCCGCGTCCTTCCTCGGTGAAGTACAGAGCGTGCGGTGTCATCCTGGATCAATTTTGGCCTCCGCGACTTCGAATCATCAAACCCAGAGTGATGACCACTGTACTTTGTGCACAAGTATAGTCCTCCGCTTGAGCGTATGTTGACAAATGCAGTCCTAGCTCCTGCACATCTGAGTGCTCCAAAACGGATTGACTCGGTCTACTCGTACGGGGTCCCCAAACTGGGCGCTGCACTGACTAGTGACATTGACAAACATGACCTCATCACTCAGCCAGTTGCTCCCTTACATGGAAACTATCGCTTTCACTGCATAGTTGTTCCGGTCCTCACTTGGTCAAAAGACATGGTGATTTCGAAGCCGCTAAAGTAGTTGGATTATTGTCCTGGATGGTCCCCGAGCGTACCTTTCGTGAGTGTTGTATGCCTGGGTAGGAACTTCAAGAAGTGAGTATCTTCTCACTCCAATAATCCCGTACGTACGTAACAGCTGTTGCTCTCTTGTCGGTTTCTAGTATAGTCCCCTTATGGGAGCCTTGACCTCAATACATAGCTTCTCCTGATTTCCCCCCAATGAAAAGTTCACTGATGCCCCTGTATTGACGCATCAATTCTATCAGCTACGCTCTCCAATGCTTAGCTATCCACTCCTACCTCCCCAAGTCATCGGCGAACGAGACTGTGAAAGCCATAAACACTGTACGACTGGCATGATGTTGTCAGGATGCTCCGATTCCTGAAGATTATCCCAGAAACCTACTGATACCCTCAAACTCCACTAAACGCCGATCAGACAGCCTTGGATTGAGGTGAGACAATGCCCTCCGAAATACAGCACGAGGCCGTTGTACTCGCACGCACTCGCTCCTCAGCAATGAAGTTGTTGTGTTCCTTGTCGACGAGTCTCTTTCCGGCACTAGACACTGGAGCGGGGACAGCAGTCAGATATAACAGTAGTTTGTACAGCTGAGATGGTGATGATGTGGGAATGTTCTGGCATGTCTTAACAGCACCCCAGTTTTGTACATTCTAATGTTGCTTTCCCGAGGGTATTTTGTCAAATCAAATTGTTCGTAACCAGCTGATCAACCGTGAACTGTTTGTACGAAACCACAGCATGGGGAAGAACGCGCCGTTCTGGTTACATTATAGGCCTGATGCGTTGACTTGTTTTGGTATGCGTTACTTGTCTGTCTGTCTACCCTTTCTTTCATTTCTCTGTCACCCTATTCGATTCAATCCACTAGTTGCTTTTCCCTTCCATCTTTCCCTACTACTGCGATTTGTAACCAAGCTGTCACGTCATCTGTCCCTCCAAATAACATATGTCCACGAGTGCGAAGTGGAGCTGACGGTGAGAGGTCGTCCATTTAAATGTGTAATAAATTTTGAAAAAGATCCACTCCTTTCCGTTGCTGCTCCAAGTCTAACCCGGTCGAGTTGATAAACACTGCCGTCACCTACTCTCTGCGTGACTATGCCGGGTTGTTTGTATAAGAAGAGGTTAACTGTACGTAACAAGGCTTCTCCTCTAATGGGGTTGTGTTGTACCATGCTGAACAATGCGATTTAATTCTTCTTGCCACCCTCGTCCGTTTTATCCGTCCACTTTTCACGAAGTCAATCAAACATTGATATATTTTTCTCAATATTTTAGAGCTTTCCATGTCCGAAGACATACAAAAGTTACTCTCAGCCGTAGGCTCATCAACGCATCCTGTTCAATCCAACACGATCGATGAGTCAGGTTCTCCTGTGGCTCTTGAATCCGCCCCACCGGTCTCGTCCGAGCTTCATGGTGCTGTGGGCGGAGATGTAACCGAACCCACCGGCTCGGACGTGAACAAAACCCAACCAATCTCATCTGTGACATCGGAGCCGGTCACTGGCAACACAAACAACAATAGCAGTGATAATGGTATCGAAAACAGCAACAATAACACTGTCAAAGAACCTATCCAGGAAACCACGGAGAGCCAGGCTCTGAGCGATAGCCAAAGGAGAGAAGAGGAGAGTAATTCCTGAGCACTTCCTCCGGTTCCAGTCTGATGTATAACACAAAACTCCGATCATAGCCGCCCGGACAAAGGTACCTCATAAGATGTCGATTAAAGAACAAGAACCAGCGGAAAGATCGACAATCACTCCAAGTAATGTGTACCTGGTTTCCGCCATCTTCCCACTTGACCCCCCTCCCCACTGCTCTGCCGCAGTCGTTATCAGAGTCAAAAACTAGACACGCACATACAAACATAAACAAACCATTAGTATTTGTCTCTTCGGGCCCAACTCATTTTCCCTTGTTTTGGCCTGCCTATATACATACCTATACATACATGTATTTGTCTTGTTCCTTGTATTATAGTTCTTTTCTCAGTTTCGTGGCTATAGGACCACCGTGTTTTTGGTATCTATCATCTATCCGACATATGCATATATGAAAAAATATATACCATCGGTAGCCGCTACCTATTCGTACGTTAATACCGGGACTTGATTCACACGTATCTTCTCGCGTATGAAACCCAAATCGCACCAGATGTTCAGCTCGTTACACACCTGCTACCGGAGGTCCGTATACATTTATCTGGATAGTCTTCTGTCACTTGGGGGGGGGGGGCGAGATGGTTCAGTTGTTAGAACGCGAATTTACTGACCGGAAGGTCCGTGGTTCGAACCCGACCTCTGCCTCTCGACTTCCCCTGTCTAGGCTTGGGCAACCTGTCAGTATTCCAGCCCTCATGCTTCCTTCGGTTGGCATGGCAGCTAGGCACCGAAAGGGTGTTACAGCTGAACGATTTTTTCAATGCGGGGTCAGATAGTAGGTCGAGCTTTCCGGTCAGAAATTGATGTCTCTTTTGTTGCCCTATGTCTCATTCCCTTTCCATCGTTCCACGTAGTGGAGAACTCGACTACAGCGTCCTATTATTCAAGCTCCCAACGATTGGTTTTAACTCATTCATAGGCCAGTTCCCGTCCTCCACTAACTTTTGAGACTTTCGTTAAGACCTTTTCTCTTTAGTTCACAACCGTGTTCGGTTGTGTACACTTACGTACGTAATGTAGCCAAACGGATGGGCATCAGCCTACTGCTTCGGCGCACCGGTGAGTCTTGTACGGTTTTCACCATCAGTGCGTGGCCTGATGATGTCTCCACGATTGATCATCAAACGTCTGCAAGCTTGGCGAACAGATCAGAAGCCACCTGATCTGTAACCAACTAGTGCACCCGAGCTACCAACATTCTGATATGTTGCCAGGACTACTTTTGTTCTGTCAACTTAAAGTGTGACCATTACTTCAGATGGGGTCGCCCATGTGATCAAAGTTTGGCTTGAGCATGACACTTGAGGCTATTGCTTAGGAGGGTTGCCGGAAGCCAAGGCTGTCAACATAAAAAGTCGACAGTAGGGTGAAGATATCCGGTGCGTTCGGCAGAAGACGCAAATCTTGACTTTAATTGTATATCGACCACTACCAACATTCTCCCCACCTAGGAGATGAAGTTCCGCCCTGAGGAGTTGGACAAAACAATATTTATTGACGTCTTTCTAAACGTTGCGCTTCTGGCAACCGGTGTATGCTTCTTAGTCATCAGCAATTTTCACCTGTTAACCAAAAAACTCGCCTACCGGTTGACAGTGTGCTGTCACGGAGAATCCAGGCAATACCGTTTATCAAATCTAACCGTCACTTCACGGTATGTGAGCTGCTCACGAGCGTAATCAGCTAGTTGCGAGCACGTACGCACTAGTCTGACAGCCTAAACAAGCGCCTGCTAGTTTGTGACAGCCGATACACCCCCTTTCGACTGATGAGTCCTGACTTTTCACTGATCCCCAGGATCTTGATCGTGATGAAAGTGACATCTAGGATCAACGGTCCGTCAGAATTTACACCTTACCAGGGTCAGTCTGGGATAGCTGCAATTCCACTCAGTTTCACAGCCGCGCGATCGGATGTTTTACGTTCGTGCCATGTAGCATGCAATCGCTAATGGAGCTTACACTGCCTACCAGAGAGTTCCACATAGTACTCAAACGTATTGTCTAGTTGTTACTCAATGTCCGTAAAAACGTTGCAAAATTTCCAGTCCGTTCTGTGGTGACAGGAAGCACATTTGAGACTTGTGATATAGTAAGCTTCACTCGATAAAGTTGTTGACAACTCCGTTTGGGGTTCAGGTTCAAATCAATGAATTGATTAAAATGCAGTGTTAACGAGGGGCTCGGTTTAATCTCTCGACTAACAAGTTCTTCAACCGAATGTGCCGCTTCACGCCTCATTTGGCTCGAAATTACTACGTCGAGGTATTTCTCCTTACTACGTTGCTACATATAAGGGTTTCGTCTACGTCATAAGTCGCTTCGTTTTCATTATAATCGTCAGATGTGTTCGGCATCAAGGAGGCTGGTTAAAATAGAAGCTCAGTCAAACTTCCGCCTTCTAAATGAAGCCAATCTATGCTGGGAAGCATTGTGCCGCTGTTTTATCCCTATTTGGAATCATCAGAAGTGCGCATCTCACAAATCGCCAGGTCATTTCGAAGTCGGCACATCTCGGCTAGTAGTTGGGGGCTAAACCGTTCGGGTACGGGCTACTGGTCAGCAGTGTGGTTGACTCGGACTTGGCAAATAGCGCCTTTCAATCACGGAATTCACATCAAATATTGACTGGTTCTTCGAGGGATGCTACTCGGATGGAAGGTTCGCAAATCTTGTGAATTATTCTTCCTTCCATGCTACGTACAGTCTTGATAGTGTGAGGAGATTTCGAAGTTTTCTCTGAGGTTTCATCCTTTAACTGAAGCCATTCCATGCGAATAAACGCTGCACAGCTTTTTTCATCGTTACTGAGAATCAACAGCTTGTAGTCGAGCGGTTTAATCTTTAGCCACTAGCCGGAAGGTCACAGGTCCGAATCATCCTGTTTGATGCGCGCCGCTTAGTATCCTTAATAAGGCTGGAACAGTGCTTCTGGGCTTTTTGGCATAGATTGGCTCCACTTACAAGAGGAAATCTCGATTGAAACCCTCATCATACTATCAATAAAATGAAACGAAACTTCGTTATTTTAAGTGAGATTCAATGTATGCTGAAAAGCCGAGAAGCATTGTATAGCTGTTTCATCCTTATGGGGAATCATCATCTCACGAGACTCCAGGCTGTCTCATACTCGCGACCTCCCGACTAATAGTTTGAACAATTAGCTGTTAGGCCGCTAGTGGCGGATCAGCAGTGTGACTAGCTCGCACTTCCTCAGACTTCCATCTGAGAAGTCGTCACCCGAGAAGACAGTCATAGTGTTGTCCTAGGTTTTGTTATTGAAGAACGAAAGTTGAATTAATCTCACTGTTGATCAGTCGCTTTTGGCTAACCGGGAGGTCGCAGGTTCGAGGCTCCCTAGAGTCTCATGAGATGCGCACTGCTGATGAATCCCAATAAGGATGAAACAGCTGTACAGTGCTTCTCGGCATAAATTGGTTTGAATCGCAGCACGAAATCTCCATCAAAAGTTGCCAAATCTCCTCACACTACCAACATTATCATGTTTACGTCGTTTTGTCGTATTAGCAATACGAATGTTATATGTTCAGATATATACTGTGATAATTGCTCCGTCATTTGGCCACTCTGGTTCTCTTCAGGGCCATACAGAACTGTATCCGATAAATAAATAGAACAGAACAAGTTTTTACAACTGGGATGCCTATATCGTTTTCTAGCACGCAATACATCTTATTTCTCTGTGCCATCTTTAGGTCTGTGACGGAAAAGCCTTGTTTCAATGCAGTTGTTTCCACATGGGTAGACGAATTCATCAACAAATTAAGGCGGCTTGACGGAGTTCTTATTTGTTCACACGCTTTATAGCAATGTAGCATGGAATGTTCGAGTAATTCTGATATTCGCACAGGCACTTCTTTGGGCGATGACGACGGGTACTGTCGTAACGATAATGAATAAATAAATAAAGATGATCATCAGCAGTAACACCCTTTCGGTGTCTCGCTGCCATGCCAACCGAAGGAAGCATGAGGGCTGGGATACTGCCAAGCCTAGACAGGGGAAGTCGAGAGGCAGAGGTCGGGTTCGAACCACGGACCTTCCGGTCAGTAAATTCGCGCTCTAACCACTTGGGCCATCTCGCCCCACTGTCGTAACGAGGGAATGTTTGACTATAACTGTGAAGATGGAACATCCCGTTGTCGGACTGCGAAATCGCGGTAGTTCCTACCTGAAAGAGTAAACAATTGCGTAGGAAACAGTCTTCCATATTAGAATACTTGACTGGTGAAGACGATAATATTAGAATTTTTGTTTTTCAAACCATCTGTTAACTTAACCACATATTTATCCGGCACTCTGAATGATCACATGATAATCACCAAATCGGGGCTTGGAATTTCTCCGAGCGTTCGCAGTGCACTTGCGATCCGATATCTAAAATCCCAGTTGAATGTGACCTTTCAAGTGTATTGGGATTCAGCTGAAGATTGTAAGGGGATTGATCATGTGACCTTTTGGCTACCAGCTTAAATTTGCTGGCCCGTGGACTACGTGTCCATTGACTGGTGTGTGCAACTCTGGTGATTTTTTTTGGTGTAATAAACTGTTCATTTATTCCGGAAGAAATAGTGCTGCCGGTTCCGGCGTCTAATACTTTCGGAAAGACCGCTTCTGACTACAAGCTGTGATCTTGTTCTCATTGGGCGGTCACAGGCCACCCTAACAAATGTGAATATAGCGTGATGAAGGCTGTGAACGATTTGCGAACGGCGAAACATGCGTCACCGACCTGTCTTCTGTTCAACCAAGTAATTAGAAGGCGCATAATCGAGTTTCATACAGCCGCTGGAAGCTCGCGACCTTGAGTGCACCACCTGCGCCAGCAAGGCCTGTATCTCAAACGATAACCACGCAATCAAATCAAGACTAGTCCCCAACACCAACGTTCAATGCTCGTTACATCTCATTTTTTTCGGAGCAGGGAACGTCAATATTCAGAGCTGAAATCCATTTTCTTTGTCCTAAAACCAAAGCAGAATTTTGAGCCCCCCTTAGGAAGTTTATTTGAACACTAGATCCTTTCGCCGAGCTTTGGAATTGATTCACAAACACCTCGTCAGTATGTGAGGTGACATCGTCAGCGCTCTGCAAAGTTTCAGCTTTTAAAACACATTGCTGATTTACGCGTGCAATTCCGCTACCTGCCATCCCGAACAACTTTCAGATGATTGAAAGTTTAGCTGCAACATTTAGAACTAATATATTTGCTCTCCAAAAAGAGGCCATTCCCAGACAAAGACCACAGTGAGCGTTACTTCCTAGAGTTCTACAGGATCTTTCAATTCTGGAGAGACCAAACCTCTTCTTACTTGAACTGTTTTCGATTTTGTCCAGTGAGAAGCGAATTTCTCGCTTACCATTTACATTATAACTTTAAAATCACGAAAATCTCACACAGTTCAAACGCCACACGGCAAGGTTGAACGACCTGGGCCATGGGTTACAAGCCCAGCTTAATTGTTGAGCTTTGCCCCATTTGGCAATGAGCATCGATCTTAAATTTCTACCTCACTGGAGATTCTCTAGCGTAATTTATTGTGCTCGTTGGTTGTCGCTGATGTTTGGTACTGTTTTCCAGGAATACGACAACTGCTGGTAGAGCAAGTAAGTCGTCTTTCGAGTTCGGGTAGATTTTTGAAGTTTGAATATTTCATCGGTCTTGTCGGACATCAGCGTTTTTCGTTTGGGCGTTCGAACAGCGGCTGCAATGTTAAAAATTGAACGGAATTTTACACGCTCTATGCGATATCTCGTTTGTGCACGTGGCCGCATCATCTCATGCGTCCTCCTCGTGATTCGGTTTTCCTTGACCTTTGTTGTTATTCTAATCTCACCGTTTCCAAGGTCACTCGTGCACTTTACGTGCTCTACTTCAGGACGCATATAACAGGCCGCCGAGATTCGCTAAGCTTATTGTGACTTACCCACAATAAAGGCTAATTCTCGATTTCAACAGTGGCATTCTTTTGGTGATTGGTATGTAACACGAATGCGGTTGTTAAGCCATCCATATTCTCAAAGTGCATTTTCAAAGTTGACACCAGATAAGACCAGTCCTTCCGATACATTGGTTCCCTAACAAATGGCTCAAGCACAGCGGCACAGGAAGCACTTCTTGCGATGGAGCACCACTTTCTGGGACCCTACATGTCAAATAACTCACGATAACTGGAATTCTTTCATAGGCGAAACCTAAACTACCGCATAACGTTGCCCGAGGATCTCAGCAGTACAGAGAATAGAGTGGAGGACTCTCAGTCGATTTCTGCTTGATTTTGCAGAGACAAAATCAGTTGCAATCAAGTGTTGCTCTGTCGGTTGTCGTCAAAGGTCTCCCGAAGACATACGATCGGAAACAGCGCCCATCTCCTCTAATAGCTGGCTAGTTTTTGGTGTGATGCAGCTTTCCGACAACAATTCATCCGTAAGATGCACACTGCATATCCACGACAACTGTCGTGGATCTTTGCAGTCCACAGAAGAATAAAACCACTTCTTAGGAACTGTGAGAGAATAAATCCTGCTCGCTAAGAGATGAGAGACACGAAACACACATATACATTTTAAGTCAATGGTGTCGCACGTGAAAACAGAAATGATATTGGAAACAATGGAACTATAGTTCCGTTAAGGTCCATAGAGAGCCAAAACTCACGGTGGATACGTGAAGAACTCAGGAACTACATTACACATAAGGTTGCTGAAAATTCTTCGACAGCCCACGACCGGTTTCGCCCTTCGTGGGGCTCATCAGGTTGGCGCAGTCTCCGAGTTTCCGTCAACCTGATGTTCCACTTGAAACCAAATTGCACGAAATTAGCGAAATACACTCATTTGCAAACAAATTTGGTTTTGCGAGAGACTCACCTGGAACCCAGCTGAATCTCTCGTTTGTGATGTCTCCCGGCAACTGAATGTGCTGCATCAGGCCGCCTCATGTTCCAGTCGCTACGATATTCGAGATATCGCGATACATGTATATACGTAATACACTGCTATTAATGTTGCTGAAAATTGTTCGACAGCCCACGACCTGGGAACATCACAAACGAGAGATTCAGCTGGGTTCCAAGTGAGTCTCTCGCAAAACCAAATTTGTTTGCAAATGAGTGTATTTCGCTGACTCAGGAACTACTTTGAACTATTGAATGCGATTTCAGAGGCCGTTTAGCGTAGCGTCAACACATCCATAACTTTATCCATAACAAAGCAACGAAACTTTCGGACTCCTGAAATCGATGGGACACACCAGAGTACCGATTGGGTTTGGCGCTCTCCCAGTTTGCTCAGCACATTCGAGCATCGTCTGAACTGTAACCAGCATAAGGTGGGTTCCATTCAGTTTATGTGTGGTACGTAACTTCACCTTGCCCACCCCACCCGTAACAACTGCGGGTTGTGATAAGTTAGAGCATAAGTTCGGTGGAAACTCGAGGACTGCACCTATCTGGTGAAACCCAAGAAGGGCGAAACCGTTCGTGGACAGTCGCGGGGTTTTCAGCAACCTTGTGAGTAGTTTCATTCGTGAAAATATACTGCGATCTACCGAATATCGTACCAACAGAAACATGCGGCGATCTTTGTGCAGCACACTCAACTAGGATTCAGCTAGGATTCTTCACTTAACACCCAACTTAGTTTGCAAGTCAGTGTATTTCGCCAGAATCTCGCAGGTGTTCGTTTTTTTTTTAGAGAACCGGGGGCAATGTCGAACGGCTCCATCGCTCGTGTGCAACTGCAGAGATGAATCCCAAATAACTCTGGGGTTGCGTTAGGATGGTTCTACACAGCATACGTGAGTAAGGAACACTTATCCAAACAACCTATGGTTGTCGGTTTGTTCACTGAGCTTGGCAGTTTAATTTTAAATGTTTTGTCACAAATCGAAATGACATCATCTATGCGAAGAGTAGCGGTGCATCAGTGGTTATGCGAGACTCCCTGTGGTTGCCCAAACAACTAATTAAATAAATTTATGAAGTGGCGTTTGCAGTCTCGTCGCTCTTTTTGACATGAACCCAGACCTCGTACATTTTTTTGTCGACTCCTGCGTGGAGCTGAGTGCAAGACTGTCTACTGATGGTGACTGCGTAAAATCCATAGGCAAGAGCTTACAGATGCAACGGAAGGACAAAACACAAAATTCAGCTTGGACGAGTTAAACGGAAGTAATGTTCCGTGCTTGTTTATTGTCGACTGGGCTGCCCAGCCAAACAACTCGTAGAATCGGGGTCAGCCATCGTTAGCCCGTCACGAGCAAACCTATCTACCGACTTTTTATGTTGTTTCAACTATGGTAAGCGAAACTGTTTGATTCGCTCACAAAAAGACGCGCTACTACCCAACCACACACTGATGATGTCATCTCAGCTGGTGACGAAACGTTTGCAACAAATTTGTAAAAACTCACGGGCCAACGCAACCATCATGACTAAGTCGAGCAACATGAGTTCTTGCGCTTTCTACGATTCACAAGTGTTTCTTGGTTGACCTATTTGTTTGAACCAGGGGTCTGACTACGTCCAAGTCACAATGAAAGGTAGCTCCTGCTTTCGGCCAATCTGGCAAACACGGCAACCGGAAATTGATGATTGGAGTCACTCGTTCACTGAACGTGCGTACGCATACATCTGTGCAGTGTGTCCCGATGCCTGGCTGAACGGCGAAGGGAGGTACGGTGTTGCGAGCTCGCTGGAAGTTTTTACCTCTTAGAGAGTCTCAGTTTTAGCTCGGGGGACGATAAATTTGCTGTCTGGATAATTTAAAGTCGGTATCAGTATACTTTGAAATCAATCACTGAGCGTCTTAAAAATAGATCCTAGGACGGCGTAATATGGTTTCGAGCTGTTTAATGTGTATTTTTTTGGTTTACCAAGGTTTTGTTCGACCTTAGTGATAACGGTTAAACTAGAGAGAGGTTGTGTGTTTCCAGCTGCAGATTATGTGACAGACATGTAGCTGAATTGAGAATAACCTGGATGCAGAAAACGAGTGTGGTGAATCGCGGTATCGGATTTACGCAGGCAGCCACTCATATGGCATACGATGATAGCGTCATCCGTCACCGTGGCTCAACTTCCTCAGGAGTCAACTTGCGGCCCCGACGGTTCCATCTCAGTGGCTAGCCCATTCACCAGCCGAAAGTTGAGCTCAAATGAACACTGTGTATGCGCATGATCCGGTTCGATAACGAGCCCGATTTTGGTGACAACTTGAAGAAAAGACTTCTGCGCGTCTTGCCTGCTGCAGATGCGCCGTCCGAGAGCCGAAATTCACGAAGCTTTCATCTGAACACCACTACGGAACTGTATCAGTTGGCACAGTGGAATTCGCTTAGCTGTTTACCGATATTGCCGCTGAGGCGCGAACCTGTCTAACTCCAGTTTTCATCCTGTTCTAGTTCTCACTCGGTTGCTGTGGTTTCTCCGTAAAGATGATAGCTGTGTTCGTCTCTGAACGTCGTTCACCGAGGCATCAACGCGTAATTCGGCTGTAGATAATTCGATATCATTCTCCAACTAATGATTCTCGGTTCACCTGGCAAACATTACCGTTCACAGTCTCAAACAATCTGGATAGCCGGCAGATTGTACCTGTACGCTGAGGTCGCTTTCTATTGATGTGTGCCATTTACCTGGAATCAGGAAGCAAGATCCTCGTTGGGTTATTCTCGCTCCAGACTGCACCACTCCAGTGATCCAAATGCCGCCGTGGTTGGCTCCATCAATGATGTTATTGTCGAGTGTGTACAATTCGTCCGGTATCGTCTGTGAACGTTTTCTCTCAAATGCATGTATACTTTTTTGGTTTCCGATGACATTAACGACATCAATGCTCCATCAGGCGATCGTCTTGGACCGTAATCGAGGCGCGCGGACATCCGCTGTAGTCGGGTTCTGATCACGCAGTATTTCTGTACAGCACCAACTGCCAAACAATCGAACTTTCTTGGCCTGCTATTTAACCTCGAACAAAAAAATCTATAAATGGGGTGTATCAGTTACCCATTGCTGCTCGTTCTGGAACACCGATGTGGATTCCGATCACTCGATAGTCCGTTGCTGGTTTTCTCTGTACATCTCAGGTGCACACAAAGTGAGGATTATTGAAGCTATTGAAAAGCCCTCGCACCATAACGTGAAACAAACCGATCAAACCCACCTACTGTAGCCCCTTTCTGCCAGTTCATCTGTTTTAGATTCCAGCAACCCTGGGTGCTCTTACACCGCAATCAACCAAACCAAACCACCGGCTCCCGTGAAAGAGTCTAAACTTCCTGTAGGCTTGGATATATTTCGACCGTTCGCAACTCAATACAGTTTGACAAACTGTTAGGTGTTAGGCGAATATCGGTGCCGATGGGGAAGCTTAGTGGGTCCAGGGGACCGAAGCTCTCGGATTATGGGATTGACAGACACGAAAAGGCGAAAACATTTTACGAAACGGTTCAGCTGGTCATCTGCTATTGTCGAATCGGGTTCTCAGCTAGCAACGGAGCAATGGGGTTTCCGACGCTTTGGAAATATACGGGAGTGCATTTCCTCCCCGAAAGCGCTACCAAACTACTGGCATGAATGAAATTCCATGTACTCTGTTTATGGATAGAAACGGAAACCTCAGACTTGTCTGATGAATTTCCCTCTATATGGGTGAAATAGACCATCATAGTCAACTCGGATGAATCCACAATGTTGCCCACTTTCAGAAAGGGTGCTCGCGATGAATGTGACAGGCACAGCGGTATTGGGTTGAACCCCGGTGTGACGAGGCTCTTTGCATGTCGCCTCACAACAGCATGTGAAGGTGACCCGAGAAAAGCACGAAGTATTGCAGAGAGAACGAGGTTGTCAATTGTTGGGGCAATCAACCACATATCCTGGTACATCTTGTTTCCAAGGATGCGTTCCAATCTGTCGGTCGGTTGTTAGTCTCAAGACAGCTGTGCAACATGGCATGCATCGGAATTTCGTGAATACCAAATGCCCTTACATTCACAGACGTTTGGGCGTGTGATTATGTATGATGAGCTTTCAGAAAGCATTCAATCAAGAAGTGGTGCTCAACACTCATGACTATCCCATTCAGATTTCAATTTCCACATCGGTGGAATAAAGATGAGGGCTCCTGCGAGATTACAAAATTTCGGTGAACGAAGGAAGCCATCTATTCAGCAAGCAAGCTTGAAGAAGAAGATATCTCAACAGCAGCAATAGTAAGATCAAGTGACCAGACGGGGCAGATCCCCTTACGTCAAGAATATATCTGAACTCAGTCAGATTATTACGTCGAAAAAGAATTCGATGAGCCGACGCATTGAAATAGATCCATTCATTCATTCTGTCCTTCAGCTATAACACCCTTCCGGCACATAGCTGCCGCGTCACCAGAACGAAGCACGAGGGTTGAGATACTGCCAGGTTACGCAAGCTTAGACGGGACCAGTCGAGATGCAGAGGTTGAGTTCGAACCACGGACCTACCGGTCAGTAAATTCGTGCTTTAACCACCGAGCCGCACTACTTGCAGAGGACGGGCATAGGAATACTCAAACACAACCCACTATCGGAGCAAGAACCCAAGAAACGGGAACCCCTTGGGGTCACATCAACAAAGATCGCATAGTTTACTCTAGAGGAGTCAAGGTCACTCGAACACTGACCAATCAGGACTGAGAGAAACAAATTAGCCAATAGAGCCTCATGACCGAACAACCTGTCATAATCCAAGGTTATCGCTAGCTAACAGCACGTTGTTGGCACACACGCTCCAAACCATAACTCACCGCTAAGCTCCACTGCTCCACAAAAATGCACAGTCAACCTGCCCAGGTCAGAATGCAAATCAACAATCGCTGTTTCTGGTGTTGGAAAGCGAGATGAAGCGCACGCATTATTACGCGAACTGATAGTGTCCATCCAGAAAGAAACAGTGGAGGCTGCGGAGCACTACACATATCTTGGGAGTTATGTCAGTGCGACAGATTAACTCAGAAAATTTAGAGGTGCGATTTGCTTTTACCAACTCGCGCCACTTGTGGCGTCAGAGGACATGTGTATCGGACCACAGTGCGGATGTGTTCTTAGAAGACTGCGAGACTCGACCGCTTCAGGCAGAGGATCTAATATTCTTCCAGGTGTCTGAGCAGCAATGTCTCAGGACTGCAGCTGAAATCCGCTGAGTTTTCAGTGAGATGACCAAGAAACAGGTGTTCAGTCAAACAACAGGCGGTTCGTTTGTGATAGTTCAGCGGCGAGGCTACTGAGTGGTAGATCAGTAGTCTGAATCCACCTCTGACTGCTCGATCGCTCCTGTCTAGGCTTGGGCAAAACGGCACTATCTCAGTCCTCGTGTTCCTTTCCAATTGCATAATAGCTATGTGCTTACAAGGTTCCACACCTAAATGGTTACTTTCTAATCATTCGAAGCTTATATCCAGCATTGCCAACTACGATAGCTCGGTTAGGTGTTAGGAATGCCAAGTTGTTAACCGCTGAGAACAGCGACGTTCTCCGTTTCTAACCGGAGTGCAGAAAACCTAGATCTCGGTGAAACATGACCTGACTGGAACGGTGTGGCGTTACGAGAAGTCTCTAGTTGTTGGTGTTATCCACCTCCCAGGATGGGGTCCACGATACTCTTCATAACCCGATGATATGGCGTTCACCCGGTCACTATCTAGATTAACTGACGGAGTACTCGAGGTGTAGGTACCTCGGGCGTTTGTGAACGCCAGCGCTAGACCGCATCCCACGTCGATTTTCTCTTATAGGACCTTGTTCAAATAAGCCGACACCGTTGTAAAGCAGTCTCCGTCACTGTTGTGTTGTGTGTCATGATACTAATGAGGCTGTATCTGCGTGAGTCGAAGCGCCCGGCGTACTTTTGTTTTGGTTTAGCTACTAACATTCAGTGAGTAGCACTTAACGGTCCTGCTGATTCAACAAATTGCGTGTCGATAGCGGCATTCTGTGAACGGGTGGCACCGATGGCGAGCAATCGTATTGCATTCTACAACTCCAAGTGTTTTTGCACCGTCCGACTGAGCACTGAAACCCCAAAAGCAGCATGCAAATTACTAAAATGGACCCAATTGGTGGGCCACAACATTGCTCTTTTCCTTGGGGCAACAAACTGGCATGCGACCAAGCGCCCTAATGTACCCAGTTAGAGTGAGGACCCTTTAAATGTCTCAATGACAGATTCCAGGTTCAAATGCTGTTCGCGTAGTGGACAAATGTAACTCGTCATCGAGATGCATATTTTTCACAGAAACACGAGAAATCGTTTTTGGTTTTCCATGTAAAAAAGGGTTCAGATTAGGCGTAAATGCCAATTATAGCCTTGAAATGTAGCCAATCATGGTCATTGGTTTGCTCGCGGAGCTGGGCAATTTGATTGCAAGTGCTGCGTTACCAACATTCTCCTCATAACAGTGCAGCTAATCAGCTGTCCGGGGATAAAGCAATGCTCTGTTTTCACGGAGGTTCCATCGGGAAAACAGACAGTGGTTATTGGTTAGTTTATATGCGTGCTCATTTTTTTTCTTCAGGAGAATAGACACTGACCATCACGTGATCCTGATAAAAGGGGAACGTGGCAAATCTGGGACCGCATGAACGTATCCATAGAAAATATGAGGAAAACATAAATCCAGTGACGGTTAAACCGTCGGGTGAAAGTGGCTCTGTAAATTCTCCTTGGGCATACTACGGCGAACTCAACTTTGATTTAGTCTATACATGATATCAAGCTTGCGTTTTTGATAGTCTTCACCCTACAACTCAGCATTCTACTGACCTATCCCAGCCTTCCAATCATGTTCTTAATAGCTCCAAGAACTGTCTTTTTTCTGACGGTCATTTGTTTTACCATAAATACCGTGTTCGTCAAATGAGAAATCGGCTATTTGGTCTGTCTGTGCGTCGACTTCTTGCTGCTTCTGTATAAGACGTTTTCAACCTGATTCTGGTAGACATGAGTCCAGTTTCGTCAGATAAAAAAAAGATAATCATCCACCTTTGATACCCTTTCGGTGCGTAGCTGTCACACCAGCGGAAGGAAGCACGAGAGCCGGGATACTGCCAGGTTGCCCAAGCCTAGACAGGAGCAGTCGAGATGCTGAGGTTGGCTTCGAACGACCGTAAGATGGCGCCTTAACCGCTGAGCTACCTCGAGCTCCAAGTCCGCATACAATACTACAACGAATATTGGTTGCGGGTCAACTAACTACCGGAAAAATACGATTTATGGTGACAGTTCCAGACTAACATCCCGGCTCCGAATGATGTGCAGTGCATAACTCACTGAGAGTGTTTTCAGATACTCTTGTTTCCACGTATTCTAGTCAGATAGACGTCGGTATCGAGGAGGATGTTGGTAACTCAGGTAGCGTAGGTGGTTTGTTCGCGGAGCTGAGCAATTTGATTGCAAGGGTTTCATCACCAATCGAGGTGACATAATCAGTATCTTGTTAGGAACGTAGCGCAAGGGTTCGTGTTGGTTTACACAAAAAAAGGGGGCGAGATGGCTTAGTGGTTAGAGCGCAAGTTTACTGACCGGAAGGCCCATGTTTCGAACCCGACCTCTGCCTCTCGACTTCCCTGTCTAGGCTTGGGCAACTTGGCAGTATCCCAGCCCTCGTGCTTCCTTTGCGTGGCATGGCAGTTAGGCACCGAAAGGGTGCTGCAGCTGAACAATTTTTTCCAAGCGATGCTGGACTAGGTGTTTAAAACCAGCAGGTTCTCCTTGATCCGACCTAAACTAACTTGAAATTCTACGTGGAATTATGCGTACTATTTGTGATTTCTCCCGTAACACCGTTCGCATCACGCGGCTGGGTCAGAGTAGTTGCAGCTGAGTCACCACTTTCGCCTTAGACCTTGTTCAAACCTTCCAAAAGGTCACTCTAAACCATAGAAAGTCGACAGGACCAAGACCACTGAAGAACCAATAAGATGAAAAAAGGACGTAAGCTAAGAAATCTCTGTACAAATAAATAATAATCAATCGGAGAAATGCACAAGAGGAGTTGGAGTGGGACGGAAAAGTTAGAAAAAGTTAACCAGTACAAGGTTCCGTCTGGTCACTGTCCGATGAGGGACTGATTTCACTATCAGTGAGAATCAAGTACGAACTTCTAATAGTTCGCCGTCGGGTCACCCGTTTCCGCGTGTCCGAGGAAGCATCAGCGCGCTCGTCGGTAATGTCTGTCATTGCCTCTGTGGTGTCCGAATCAGAGAGCGAAACATTTTCTCGTCTGGATGTGCTCAGAAGCGATATTCGACTATGTGGGCGGGAAATGCCTTTAGGCAGTCCCTCTCTGGCAGTGCGCAAGGCACGTCGTCTGGCCACGTTCTGTGTATCTGATGCTCCCACCTTTACTCGCGAATGTCGCCAGATGTACGGGGTAGAAATGGACTTGATCTCAGCCATCTTTCCGCTGTTCAGGCACGAAGAACTCGAACTGACCTCGGCCTCGTTCAGAAGCTCGCTAAACTCGCTTAGGTAGAGAAAATCGGCACAGTAGAATTGGACAAAGCCGCAGGCTGTTCCTATCGCGATCCAAGTGGCTGACTCCACGTTTGGACAAAACCGGGCCTAGAAGAGGATGGAATATACTCAGATTAGAAAATGGCTTGTTTGAGTCACATTCAGAACGAATGTTGTTCTACCTGACCTCAGTTGCGCAACTGTTGCGGATTCGCCGTTGGGAGTTGGCGTCCTTTCCCATGTCTACATTCTGGGTGACTTGGCGATCGATTTAAATATTGCACCATCACCGTTCAGCCATTTTCGAAGAGTTTCCCTGACACACATTTCCCCAAAAAACAAGCTTAGTCACATGAATGATTCCGATATATCTGCTTACCCCACTACGGCTGCACGATTGTGAATGTATGGAGAATAGCGGGTCCTTGCAAGGAGACCTTTTATAAAAGAAACGCCTTGCCAGATGACGGCATGAGGCAGTGGCGTGAGAAACATCCACACTTTTTATTGGAGCATTGCAGTCGCTGTCGAGGGAATGGTAATAACAATCGTTCGGCTGTGGCAGCCCTTCTGCGCTTAGCTGCCGTAAAACTCGAAGGAGGCACGAAAGATAACTTGCTGCCAGGGTGCCTAGACAGGAACGGTCCAGATGTCGGGCTACGTTCGAACCACGGATCTTCCGGTTGGTAAGTTCAAGCCTTAACCACTGAGCTATCTCCAGCCATGGTGGGGTTTGAACCACGGTTAGGCAGTTTCGCGCGAGCTAGCTCGAACCCAAAGCATCCATTGAAGTATCGCTGGCAGGCTATACACTATGCCAGTAGTACTGGCTTATGGGCAGATCGAAATCACTGTTTTTTGGCGCCGTTCGATCTCGGGAAGCACAAGCTATGACCCACATAACTACAGAGCCTTTTCGACAAATTGAACACCCAAAGGCTGCACTAATTAACCGAAAACACAGGTGGGTTTGGTTACAACGGAGGACCAGTGACAGAAAGGCAATCTAGCGCACATCAGCCCAACCGTTTCATTGCATCTGGTCGACGACACTTGTATTGGACTCAACTCAAACAAGGCAGCAAATTGTGAGGTGAAAACTCCCAGCACACGCTGCTGCTTGGTTAATTGCGATTTTGCCGGACTGCTAAGTGTACTTCATTTCTACGGGATATCCCAGGTCCTCCATGCTATCAGACACAACTCGCATCCCACATAAATTGATGAGGGCAGTTTCGGAAACATACTTACCGTCTAAATTTCAAAGCTCGTGTTCTCTGGTCAAGCAATATGTTCGCTGAACCAGGCACCAAAAATGTCACCTCGTTTGGTTTGAAAAAATTGCCCAGCTCAGCAGACAGATCAGCAGCCACCTGATCAACAACCAAGGAGATGTCCTTGCCATCAGGCAGTGTTATGTTTGCTTATGCCGTGTCACCCTGGGGAAAGCAACACTTTTTAGAAGAAATCTCAAGGGACGCTTACCGGAACGTCACCTAGAAGCTGCCCGAGCGAAAAAGTGGGTTCTGTCTTAACCTGCCATAATTTAGCTTAGACGGACCAGCAATATCCGATCCCTGAAATATCCTTCAGCGTCTCTCATGGTAACATTTCATCGAAAAGACTGTTCCTGTCTCCAGTGGCTCTAATTAGGCGTTTCAGACTGCACAGGTTGAATGCCTGTGAGCTCGAGAGGGAGGCGATCCATAGGGCGGTCAGTCCATGACTTGGTAACGAAGCCTGAAGTCAACTCAGTCGCGTCGGCAACTGCCGTCTTCCCGGATGGAGACCGCGGAACGAGGCAAACCATTGACATGTTTGGCTTAGTCACGCAGCCAAAGGCGGTCTTGCATCAAAGCTATCGTCTTCACCACGCAATTCTCACCTTCTGCCATAGTGGAAAACAGATTTGTCGTCAATCCGCTGACTAGACCATCTTCTCTAACACGCTGTTTTCCGTCCACAACCAAAAAAAACAAGACAGTATAAAAATAGTCACCTAAGTGGATCCCTTGAAACACATTGTTGCCAACTCGCAGTCATTCCAGTGACCAGCACGAACTCTAAACGAGGCGCGAGTATGATCGACCGAAGCAACTTTTGTGTGAGTTTGGAGGTTTTTGAAAGGAGACAAAACAGCTGACGTGCAAGACCAACAAGCAGCTGGGAGAACTGGCGACACTAAGCAGCCGAGCGATACAACAGTTTGGTCAGGGGTTTGTCTAAGCAGACAACAGTTTTTCGACAGTTTCCAGAAAAGTGAATCCAACCAACTGGTCTAGCCTCAGTTTTGAACTAGCTGTCGACGTGCGCTAAGTTTATAACAGAGACATTTTGAATGGATACAGTTGACTCGAACACAGTGTATCTGACCACACTGAGGGAGGATGTGGATAAACACTCAAAGTTGACAGACACGCACGGCATTCTTAGTCGAAAACGAGAATCTGTGCAAAACCAAAGCCAGAAGTGAGAGTTGATTATGTTGCACAAAGACCGGCTCATGTTGCCATTTGCATGATATTCAGGATATGGCAATCAGTTGCCAGAACACACTACTCGTTAGAAGGGTTATCGAAGGGTTGTTGTTGTTCCGCCCCCCCCCCCCTAAAGGAACAAACTCGAATTTTCCAACGAGAATTCGAGACCATACGGCGTTCACCCCAGTTAATGGCCGTACAATAAAGCCGAGAGGACAAGTCCATTCACCCACATGCGAGCGCGCTTTACAACGATTCGAGCAGCAAACATCTCGTTTACTTACCTCAGAAATACTCAGAAACGGGGTTTTGAAGTAGTCAGCGGACGGTTTCATGGGCACTTGGTCCTAGAGAGGAAAGTCGGAAAGTGGGAAGCGAGAAAGGCGTAGAGGTCAGGTGCAGCGAATTGAACGCTGGCGACTGAAAGCAAGCACTGTTTTCACCGTATTTATTAAAGCTATTAAACCAGAGGACTCTGGATCTACTGAAATGTCATGCGGTGCCCAAAGTCATTGCGGAAAATAACGGAGTGGACAGAAATGAGTTCGGTGCGGTCCAACAACAAATATTCTTCATCTTTGATGCTCCGATCAGGGAGTTCAGCGATCCCAACGAGATCAGTCTGACAATTCTACCATATCTCGTCTCCAAGTCATGGATTGGCCCCCACGAAGTTCCATCCATATTTGGCCTGGTAGCGAGAATAAAGCTGGTCCTACTCTATGGGTGTGAAACTTGGCCCCTCCGATTTGAAGACCTCAAAAAATTTCTTATATTTGATCACCGCTGTCACTATAGTAAAGCGGGCACTAACTGGCTGCATCATGTACGTAATGAAACGCTCTGTATGCGAGTAGTAAGGAATGAGTCGGATTCGATCGAGCAGTAGATAAGGTGGGCTTGCACTATGTACAGCAAACCACCGTCCACAAATTAAAGCCTTGTCTTCTACTCTGAGTCCTTGATGGTTAAAAGTTCACGGAGCAGAAGTCATGATATCGCAGCGCGAAATGAAATCCCACACAGAAAATGGCAGGCAGGCAATCCCAGTGGCAAGCCTTACTACGTAGCCGGACTACCTAGATAACGCCTCTCTGTAGTTGTGTGTCGGATTTTTGTTTGGCGATGTTCGTAAAGGACGCTGGTGTCCTGATCCAACATGACGCTCAGGTGCGTTCACCTTGGTGGTTTGGAAAGACGTAGGCACTTCCAACTTGGACGCTTTCTCTTGGGACATGAGGCTTTTTTACAAAAAGTTCCTACCCCTCCCCTTCCTTTTCACTCTTTACTAGGGCCTTCTTCCTTCATGGTTTCATGGTAGTTAAGCACCGCTTTCCTCTACTGGTACCGTACTGACGTCAATGATGATGATGAGGACTTGTATCTCCATCCTTAAAACTTATCCCAGACACCGAAGACTATGCTGTTTGGTAACCTGTTCTAATTCAGCATGGTTGTTATCGCCATAGACGTCACAGCTCCAAACTGCTCTCGTAAACATAACGACCGGCTTTCACACCCATAGAGAAATACTACTCGGACTGACAAGCTGTACATTGGTCCCCTTACTGATGTTTACTCTTACGGGTATGTACAAACCCGTAGTGCGATAAACTTCCCGGATTCTATCGGATGATGATAGAAATAGCCAAGTGGCCGCATTACAAGATCCGCGAAGACCCAGAAGTTCATCCAAACTTGCACACAGATTGGTAGACTTCAACATGGGCAACAAACAACAATGGGAATATCTCAAAGTTGAACAAAAAACTAACCTCAATTTGAGCGGTCAACTTGTAGCTCGACCACAATTTGTGCCAACAGAAACTGCGTTCTGAGGTACAGTCACCACAGCTAGGATCGCTAAAATCATTGGAGAGTGCCGGCGGAGTGAAAGTGGCTGAGGCGGGTAGAATGTAACATTTGGATGCAGTCAGCCGACGGAAAACATCATCCAATGACTCGGCTGTAAACTCCACCTGTTCCATGGTCCACTGGCAAACTGGAACACGCATCTGCAAAAGACAAGGACAAGTAGCCAATACTGGGCTTCACAAAACAAGATAGATGAGTTCCAGAAGAATGAAATGTTCTCCTGAGAGGCTGAATAGAAGTCCAGTAGTTCACAAATATGTATACAAGGAACGCATTTACAAAAACTTTGTTAACCTCTCCATGGCTTGATGCTTAACGGATACACACCATTCATCCGGGCACGCTGATAATAACTAATATCTGCTCCATTAAGTTTAGACCACCTCACTAGTAGGACCAGATCCATCTGATGGCTAAGTGATGTAGAATAGAGCCTATCCGAAAATACGTAAGGGTGAGGACGAGCGTCTCAACGATCTGTAGGTAACGTGAAAAAACACTTCACCAAGCACAATAGTTCTCTCCCCCCCACCAAGAAAAGAAAGCACACAACGAGAAGCCAACCCCCCTAAGAAGTGAACTGGATGGCGCGGTCCCATTTGTTATTGCTTTCTGCACCGCGAAAAGATGGTAAGCAGGAGAACAGGAAGATTTTGCTCGGCCCGGAGGGTGTTTGCTCTTGTGCAGGACTACCGAATTTCGTGAACGAACACGCGAATAGCCTAATGGAAGTCGTGTAGTCGTTCAGCTGTAGCGCCCTTTAGGTGCCCAACTGCCGTGCCACCAGAAGGAAGCACGAGGGCCGGGATACTGCCAGGTTGCCCAAGCCTAGACAGGCGAAGTCGAGAAGCAGAGGTCGGGTTCGAACCACGGACCTTCCGGTCAGTAAATTCGCGCTCTAACCACTTGGGCCATCTCCCCCCAATAGCCTAATGGGCCACAACCGTGATTTGACGACAGTCAACTTACGACATTGTCAGTCGGGATGGTGTTTCAGTTCTGACCCTATACAGATGAAGGATGTAGGATACGGCAAAAACCCTAAATAATGGACGCTCATCCGGAATTCACTCAAGCTCAGTTTTTCAACCAAAAAACCGCGTATCGAACCCCAGTGGTTCCAACTGCTACATATTCGTTCGCTGATAATAAGGAGAACAGGGGAATGAGAGCCACGTGTTAAAGGCACTTGTCCAGTCAGTTCATGGCGTTAAGGGGGCGAGATGGCTCAGTGGTTAGAGAGCGAATTTACTGACCGAAAGGTCCGTGGTTCAAACCCGACCTCTGCCTCTCGACTTCCCCTGTCTAGGCTTGGGCAACCTAGCAGTATCTCAGCCCTCGTGCTTCCTTCTGGTGGCATGGCAGTTAGGCACCGAAAGGGTGCTACAGCTGGGCGATTTTTTTACGATTCATGGCGTTAAGTGATTCATTTTGTTCGTACGCCAGAGTGAGGGAGCTACATAATGAAGGCAATAACTGTGATGCAGTACCGCCATTGTCTGTGTGACAGGATTATATTTACAGTGTCATTAGCCATCAATTGGTCTCGTCCAGCGGTCTTCATCCGGGGAGACTGCAGTTGCCAACGCGACTAAGTTGACTGGTAAGGGCTTTTATGCTTCGTTGCCAAGTCAACAACTGATCGCCCTTGAGTCGCATCCATCCGACAGAAGGCTGGGCAAAGAGGGATCCACGAAACAAACGGTCATCTGGCATACGAAGTAAATGACCTAGCAAGAATAACCTGTGGAGGGGGGGGGAGGTTATCAGCTGATCTATCGAGGACGAACGACCTTTCTCGAAAACCATCTGGCGCACCTCAGCATTACTGATCCGATATTCCCAGCAGACCCGCGATGGACGCCGCAACGTAATGAATCCGTGAAAAGTCATTTCGAAAAAAAAGTCCGAGTGGCATTTATCTACAAATTTCCCTCAATATGCAATACCTCAGCAAGCAAGATAATATGAGTGATTGCAAAAAGCACTGCGGGAACTACTACATATGTAGATCTATATGGGTAACTATTTTATGGTAATCCTAACGCAGCATCCACCCCACACCTGCCGTCCTACTCGCTACATCGCCTTCTGATTGGTTGATTCGCGCTACGTCTCAGCAAAAAGAGTGGACCAATCAATGACATCCCAGGAGAATTTCCATGAGAGAAAGAGTTCTAGTCCCCAGGAGGATGATACTCACTCAATTCTTTCACATAAAAGAGACACTGAAGCGATAAACCTGGGAACGATTTCAACGTCACAGTGCGTTGAGACAGCTAACTAAGAGGGAAGCCAGCCAATAGCATGTGTAGCCCAACCGAATTCTGACCGAAACCCGAAGAAATGCACGTCACAAAACTCGAGTGTATCACAGCCCTACAGGAACATGAATCAACGAACGGGAGTAGGACTCACCTGCGATAGATATCGTTCTTTTATTGTGAGGTTGGATCGACCGTCCAGAGTGCACAAGACCAATTCAAGACGACCTCGATCTGTAGCACACAGCAAAGTGTTTAACGGTTCGCTTAGGTCCAAGCGCTGCAGTGAAAAAGTGAAGCCACGGGGAACGTTGAGACTGTGAGTGAGGCTGTAACACACTTTCGGTGCCTAGCTGCCATGCCACCAGAAGGGAGCACGAGGGCTGGGGTACTGCCAGGTTGCCCAAGCTTAGACAGGGGAAGTTGAGATGCATAGCTCGGGTTCGAACCACGGACCTTCCGGTCAGTAAATTCGCGCTGTAACCTCTGAACCACTGAGAGGACAACATGCGTTTCGTATTATGTCTGTAAGCTCGAGATGTCTCAATGGCTAAGGCACGATCCGTGGTTCGAACCCAACCCCGTTCTCTCGACTGCTCCTATCTACGCTTGGGCAACCTGGCAGTGTCTCAGCCCTCGTGCTTACTTCGGGTGGTATGGCAGCTACGTACTGAAAATGGGTTAGGTCTGAACGATTGATTGTGTAATGTAAGATGGTGCTAACTGAATACCAGGACACAAACTTGAACTAAGAATGTACTTCAAATTAGTTAAGTTATAGACAAAGAGGTCCGGAAATGTCCTTCGGACTTCTTTGATGAAGACGCTTCCAGCAATCTTTTCAAGTCATACAACTGCAAGGGCAGCAAAGACACACAACTTGATGAGGACTTCAAAGAGGAAGCGAAGTGAGAGACGGCACGGTCAAGAAACATCTGGTTCGAGTCACCAATAGCATGAACTGAGGTTGTCGAAGCAGGCTGTGTGTTCAGCACTGGATTAACGTATGAGTGGAGGTGAGCTGGACCACGGTAAGCTCAACCCGCAGGTAAAGCGTCCTTGCCAACAAATGATCGGATCGCGATGTCCGATGAAGATAACTTCAGCCACTGTGATTGTGCGGTGCTGTACCGATCTAGCTTGCTTAGCAGATGTCTCACTATGGCTGGATGACACGCTGTGCGGTGTCTGCTAGCTGCTGCAGAATTGAGCTGGTTATCGTTCTCCCAGTTCCAGAAACTAACCAAGGTGGACTGCATTCCTTCGTTTTGACCGACTGTCCTTGTCGTGAGTCCAATTTATTCTTCTGTACATCCGCACTGACGAGCACTCTACCTCTGAGGCTGAAGTGCCACAGACGCTTGCTTGAGAACCAGGTTTGAAGTGTTGCGGTGGGGGAAACCTTGCTCAGACTGGTGTGAAGCCTGTAAAGTTCGTTCGGCAGGTCGGCCAGTGCATCGGGTATCACGGTTGTATGTGGGCTCCCAGACTGTCAGGTCGCCCAAACCCAGACAGGAGGACGATTAGGGTCCTCCATCAAAGACTTTGGCTCAGAGGCCTGACCATTTTTAGAGAACAAGTCGCCACAATGTTCCAACATCCAACGTGGAAGGCCAGGAAACTGTGTTGATCAGACCTCTAACCGTTAACCAACCTGGCACGAGATACTGCGAATGTCGCACGGAAAACCCGCAATATAGCTCAATGGGTCACGGAGGCACGGAAACCGTCACACCAAGGTAAGGCGCAATCTCTTCGTGACGGTGGTTGTACGGCAATGAAGCATCTGTGCCAACACTAATGTTGATGTCTCTGAGAATGATGGTGGCTTCTTCTCTGTTCACATGTTTCCTACTAAAATTATCGGGACAGCCGTTGTCTCTGGAAACGTCTTCAGAACGGATCTTCCTTGCTGTCAGTAGGTCTTGGTTGCATTTCTGATTTAGTGGAACCCAAGTGTTAAATTTGGTGTACTGCCTCGAACATGTAGGCCTTCGGTATACCGACCATCACAGTGTATCATCGTGACACCGTTCAAGGCCAACACCTAAGAAGTGAAGGGAATCATTGGTTTCTTCTTCCGATGTGAATTTGGAGGTGTGGGCCTCGTTAAACTCTTTTTTAAAGCGAGACCAATTCGATTTCATTGTTTTAATCCGCGAAAATGTTACCTACATTTCAGCAATAGTGCTGTCTTCTCTATGGTTGCTTTCAAGGGATCCTTTCTAAGTTTACTCGTGAAAATATCGGCCAAATTCATCCATTTGACGGCAAAGTACGCCATTGAATGTCTGCCACAATATCCATGTTCGTTCGACAGGCTTAGGTACCTGATCAACGACGGTCAATCCGACGTTATTCACAAAACTTATCAAAAGTTGCATGGCCAAGGTTCTAGTCCAGACCAGAATTTGTGGCAGCTCTAGGGATTCCCAACAAAGACCATACATGTATAAAATGCCTCCTCGTGTCGTAGCATAAGCTGAACGGGTGGATTGAATCCAGTTATTATTTCCCACTTACATAGTCTAGTGGAACTATGAAGGCGATGTAACAATGTATCATCTGTTTGTCCAATGAACACAGGTGACAGTTGATGGTTACAGAAGGAACCTACATGTGGGAATGACGTGTTATCAGTGGCAAGTGCCACCCCAGCCACACCCCTCTCCAAATTTGAGCGGCACTGTTCAGCAGTATGAAAGCGATGTGTTGGAATATTGGTAGCTCGGCTGTATTTAATGGTAGTTGATCAGGTAGCTGTTGGTCGGTTCGTCAAGTTTAGCAATTGACCCGTCACCATCATCAGTGCGCGGTTGGGTGGGTAGTTCCTATCTTCGTTCTTGCGCTTATATAGTTCGTAAAGAGTACCTTTAAGCGCTAACGTGGCTGGCCGTTCACAAGTAATCTTACTCGGAGTCTAATTAGTCCGTTCGCGAACTGTGTTGCGTCGCGGTCTGCCTAACTCGCATTCTATTGGTCCATTATACATCATTCTTTTCTGATCGGACTAGCCCGTTTGAGACTTGTACTACTTTGTGGCCTTCCTTTCTTCAAGCAATGAAACCAACAATAAGACTATAGAAGTACAAGTACAAAGAGGGGAACTGTCCAGTGGACCGGGTACTGGTGATGTCTCCTCGAATGGTGATAACATTCGTAAGTCAATTGCCAAGCTCAGTGAGCCGATCAACAGCCACCTGACTAACTACCTAGTGGGAGAGCGGATACGTGTTCTACTGACGAACTGAGGGTGCATTTGACGAGATCAGCGTGGTGATCCTTGTACAATGGATCCTTAAACATCGTAAACTGCAAACACCCAAAAAAACTCACCGTAACACACTGCAGTCCCAGGGGGATGAGATGACGCAGACTATCCGGCGCAGCTGGAAACATTGTCATCCCCACGAGGTTGTCGGACTGTGTGATCAAATCGGCATAGTTTCGCATCGGCACTCCTCGGGAGTTGAGTAACGCACGTCTTTGAAAAGTGTTCTCTCGTGAGAAAAACCACATATCACCACGACTATGCCAGAGGACTTCCGAACCTGGCAACCCATGATTAACGGAATAAGACATTTCTGGGGAGTCCGCTGTTTGTGCGATACTGTCTTCAATATCCCAAACTTGGATGTGGAAATTCATACCTGTTGTAGGGAGGGAAAGGATAGATGGCAGGTATAGAGTAATCTAGGATTAGATAGCGATGCACTAGTCAAGCTGGGATAATAAAAAAATCGTTCAGCTGTAGCACCCTTTCGGTGCCTAACTGCCATGCCACCCGAGGTAAGCACGAGGGCTGAGATACTGTCAGGTTGCCCAAGCCCAGACAGGGGAAGTCGAGAAGTAGAGGTCGGGTTCGAACCACGGACCTTCCGGTCAGTAAATTCGCGCTCTCGCCCCTGGGATAAGTACCACTCAAACATAGAGGGAGCTTTAAAAAAAACTTCCCCTTGATAAAGCTTCTCCCACAAATAAAAGTTGAAACGTTTAAGTCTCCAGCATGCTCCTTTAAAAGCAAGGCATGAAGGCTGTAGTTGGCTATCAGGAGGGGAACTGACAAACTATACGCGTTTCTCTGAGAAAACCTGACGGATCCCAAGAGATAGTAGCTCAGCATTCTGTGGAAAGAAAACTCAACTTGAAGGAAAAAACATAAGGAACGTTGGACGGTCTAAATATACTATGCATCGAGTTCCATCTGATCCTCAAATGACTGTTGCCGAGACTTAGCAATTGCAATGACGCTTTTCGGTTGGACCCCGAGAGGTAAGCAATACAGCCGTCCCCTTCTAGAGAGATCACGATCAACTGGCGCTTGCATGGCAAGGCCCCTCTCAGAAGAAAACACTATGTCGGTGGCCTCCAGAGGGAGACAACTGCACAAAAAGCCTCAGGAGGTTGAAGAAGAGCCTGGGATAGCTCAGTGATTAAGGCGCCAACTTACAGACCGGAAGGTTCGAACCCAACCTCAACAGCTCGACTGCTCCGGTCTAGGCATGAGCAACCTGGCAATACCTCAGCCCTCGTGCTTCATTCGGGTGGCACGGCAGCTAGGCACCGGAAGGGTTTTACACCTGAACAAATGGGTTAAGGGGCCCACGGTACCGTCAACGAGCCTCTTGAGTGACTTTCACGACTGGCCAGATGTTGGTATTATCCGGAGTGTGGTGCAAAACTACCTGTACGGTAGTTAGGATCACGGCGCAGTATCTCGGGATGACTATGAGGGGAAGGAAGAAGAGAGGTTCTTCAACTAATGATCGGTCACATGAGGTGGTTTATAGAGTTTACACAAACGTCACTGATGATCGTGGTGAAAACCGGTAACCGTGAAGAGGATACGTAAAACCTATAATGGTTCCATGACAAATTACTCCAGGCAAAACGGAGTGGGACCGGTTGGATTTACCTTGTACCAAGAGCATCCGCCCATTGACACAATTTAAACTCATGCTTCGAACCGGTCCGTTGATCAGGTGGAACAGACGAACTGGAGCAAGGTGACATTCAGCGGCGTTGAAGTACATTGGATTGACACAGCTGAGGTCATAGAGTGCGACGTGACCTTGGAAAATAAGGTGGAAGATGGGAATGTGTAGTGAGTACATGACAAAAAACAGAAACTAACAGGTTAGGGAAGTCGAGAACCTATGGATTCCTGGCAACTGAGCAGGAGCTTGAGGCTGCATACGCAAGTGAAACTTTCAAAAATACATCAATAGGTGAATACACTGATCTAACCCCTTCCCGAAAAGGAAAGACTTTCCCTAAAACGATCAGTTCTCGTTCCCGTTGGATATATGATCAAACAGAACACTCCATAAGAAACTAGAAAATTTCGAAAACTCTGACCCAGACCTCCAAAAGAGACCATTTTTCAAAAACTGGAAACATAGTGACCGCTACGCACTCCATGATCACATGCCGACTGTATGCATTTTACTTGACTGGCCAATAACCTGGGCGGGGAGTTTCGGTATGTGTGTATGTCCGGTTCCTGTGGACCGAACTCCATTTGGGAAAACCAGCTTAGAGCGGTGTTCCCGGGACAGTCGGTTAGTTGAACTGGCTGTTTTGGTGGGCGTGACTTCGCCAATTGTTGCTTCGAGTTAGATAGAATGGAAATGCTTGTGTCGTAACGTCAGAGGGGACACGCGCGAGTACAAAATGTGAAGATCTTGACGTTTACACGTGCAGTAAAGAATGAATAAGCAAGTGGAAAACGAGGTATCCAGGAAACCTCAGGACAGATTTTACTGTGCTCCCTACCTGATTAACTCGTATGGTTCAGAACTAGAAACTAACTCTGGGGTTGCTAACTAACTGCATGAATGTCCTCAGTAGTGTCGACGGGAATGTATCGGCAATTAATTACCGATGTAGATAGTGATTATTGCCTGGTTAAGCTATTGAGTGACCCACTCAACAACGCACTGATGATGTTACCTCTGGGCACGAGACATACCTCATTCTCCCCCATAAATGAAGGACCATTTCCAGAGACTACCCAAATGGTCTTCGTTATTCCGAGGCAAGAGGTTCTATCAGAAGAAAAACCCTGATCGACCATACAAGTATATGTGAGTGCAGATGTTTGAATATTCGACAATAATGTAGTGAACGCTAAAGTCGGTGCGGCAACGCCATGAACTCCACTTCCCCTTCCCTTTGCAAAGTCACTCCTGCCATCAAAGAAAGTCAGCAGCAAACAAAACACACACTTTGTTCAGTAGCTTCGCGTTGTTACAAGAGAGACAGAAGTGCAGTAGTCACGTGACTATGGATGAAAATCGTGTTATTGAACCAATTAACTGCCATGTTTTTGGTCAGTGAAACACCGAAAAAGATAAGAAAACTCAACCAGCATGTTTCTATTTTGGTCTTTGTTGGGCAGAATTTGCATCCCAGTGAATCTACATTGATCTCCTTTGGGAGTTGAAGAGTGGTCTCTCCGGAGGTATTAACTGCAAGCGAAATCTCACGTGGTCGAATTGAAGCAGTCTTGGTTGACAGGAGCTTACAGAGGGGACTAATGTACCACGACTGTCGCAAGTCTCACGCACCTCCGCGGGTGAAACTGTTAGCTGGTCAGGTGAATACTGTCTCTGCTTCAAGAGGGTAAGGCATTTTCTTTCCATCAGCCATCTGTCCAGTAGGGATCAATTGCTTACAATTATTGTTGCTGTTCGCCCATAATCCCCACCGAATAACCCTACCAAGCGGCCCTACCTTGTCTCTTCATCCACACCGTCTTAAGTAGAGCACAACGACATGGCTTGTTACGTTCATGGGCTGAGAACATTTTCTGGTCCATCTATTCTTATCGCCAAATTAGTGAGTGTGTGCTGGTTTTATTTTGTTTTTCTACGGGAGTGTCCTTCCACGGTTTGGATGAGGAATAGCATACTGTCTACCCGGATTTCGCGTTTGAAAGAATGTCTCCGGTGGCGAAACGTTTCAGCAATAATGAGTGTCCCTTGAAGCCTTGGCCAGCTGTGCTGTAGATATCAAGGCAAAACACATCGCTAAATTGTAAAACGCTTTTTGTGCAACTAACCAAAGGAGTAGTAGATGGTGGCAACGATATGGTATGTGTGTGTGTGTGACCTTCCGCAATTGCTTTGAGGTTTGGGGCTTCGCTCTGTACCGTATCTAGCATCCGTTTCGACCAAATGTCCGCTCTTAAGGAAGCTGATTATACCGCTGTGTTTCTTATGTAGACTGACGTTAGCAATCTTCAGTTTTTAATAACGGATAGTCTACTGGGTGATATGCAGCGCATGCCCAATCATCGTCCGTCAATTCCGACAGAGATGCAACTAACCCATAAATCAGTCATTTGGAAAAAAAGATGTTTATGACCGTGAAGGAAGGTTTTTGACAAGCCCTGCTTTCCAGGATGAGGTTACCGTATACTATAACGGTGGTACCGATTCGGAATTTTATGACTATGAAACAATATGGACTTCTGTAGCTCAGTTTGTGCTAGGAAAACAAAGCTAAATGGCACCCTGAAACTCGACTTTCGGAGATGCATGCTACACAGTCTGAGTAGTTGTCCCCTAATGGGGCAGGAAAACAAAATGTTTTCTGTCCGGAGTATGTGTGAACTCACCTCGGGAGTAGCCGACAAACAGACGATTTGGGTACTGGGCACGAATATGCAGTTGTGTCGGCCAACCAATCCAGTCGGGATGTTCTGACAGAGGGAGAAAAAAAGAAGATCTGATAAGAAACCACGACAAATTCATCAGGGAAAAGAATCACAACAATCGTCACCGAACATTCTGATGGGTATGCTAAAAAAGCCCAGTTAGGAACTGGAATCCGATGTCGTACGGATTCACATATCACACGTAAGATCAAAGAATAAACAGACGCACCAGACTGGAAAGTCACGGGTTTGGATGAATCCGGCAGTATCGGAAACATCTGGCCGTTCCCAAACCACGTGCTTCCTACACGTTTGCGTACCAGTCGGAAATACCTGGAGACTGAAGGCGATCGGTTGACACAATATTATTTATAAGGTAGACAGAAAGCTGACTACAGAGTCTTTTCAGTTTCAGTTGGTTCTCAATATCCCAACCAGAGAACGAACTGGGTAGTATGTGCCAAGACAGTTGGCTCAGTGGTCAGACCGGAAGGTCCGTGGTTCGAATCCGACCTCTGCCTTTCGACTTCCCCTGTCTAGGCTTGGGCAACCGGGCAGTATCCCAGCCCTCGTGATTCTTTCTGGTGGCATGACAGTTAAGCACCGAAAGGGTGCTATAGGTGAACAAATTTTTTGGCTCGATACAGTCTACGAAGCAGAAAAATGCTAAAAGGAACCTAGATTCACGCCAACTATTCGTTCCGATTACTATCGAGTGGCACGTGTTCTCAGCTTCGTGAACAATCCGCACCATCAAGACAGAAAATGCAATTTTCCAACCCCACTGTTGAGCTCAACAAGGTTATGTTATTTCCGTGTAAGTCCCATAAGATAACTTGAGCTTGAGATAGCTCAGAGGTCAGATCCGTGGTTCGAACCACACCGCTGCATCTCGACTGTTCCTGTCTAGGCATGGACAACCTGACAGTATCTCAGTCCTCGTGCCTCCTTTGGGTGGCGAGGCGGCTAGACACCGAAACGGTGCTACAGCTGAATGACAGCTTGTTTTTTATTCTAACCTGTATCCAGCACAACTCGCTGAGTCGAAAGAAAGCTCGTTTACATTTAGTATCATTATAGACAGAAACATCAGTGTTGACACTGATGCTTCATTGCCGGACAACCACCGTCACGAAGAGACTGCACCTTACCGTAGTGTGAGGATTTGTGTGCCTCCGAGACCCATTGAGCTATATTGAGGGTTTTCCGTGCGCCATTCGCAATCTCTCGTGCCGGGTTGGTCGATAGTTAGCGGGC
>SJOL01008131.1:397668-410241 GCA_004794785.1 Opisthorchis felineus | reverse complement strand
AAACCACCAAGGATCAGAATGAAGTGACCATCTTGAATAAAGAAGAACGCCTCTACCGGTGGGCCGAATACTTCGAACAGCAGCTATCGCCGCCACCAGCTGCCACTCATCTGGACGTAGAACCTTGGACGGTGAACGTGGAACCCCCTACGGCCTCGGAGGTCTATGACTGCATATGTTCACTCAAGCGCAAGCGAGCTTCTGGTCCGGATGACCTCCTACCTGTAAGTCCACGGTCAGCGTTTGTCTGATCTGTTTGCTTGTATTTTGGAAAAAGTCTGTCCCAGACAACTGGGGAGTCGGTGATAGTGCCCATTTTAAAAAAGGGCTCGTAGTGAGTGTGGTAACCACAGGTGGATCAGCTTGACCCCGGTCGTAACGAGACTGTTGGCGTCACTTGTGTTTCATCACCTTATGGTGGCTCGTGAAACACTGACTCGAGAGCAGCAAGCGGGATTCCGACCTGGTAGGGGTTGCGTTGACCTAATCTTCACATTCCGTCAGGTGCTAGAACAACGCCATACGTACAAACGACCCACAATTTTACTATTCCTGGATTTCCAAGGCGCATTCGACTCGGGTGACCGGTCTGTTCTCCTCGACACGCTGGCCCAGCAACGTATATCCAGGAAGCTTGTGAGAACGGTAAGTAACTTGTATTCTCAGACTTTCGGATGTGTGAGAGTATACGGAGAGTTCTCAGAAAGCTTCCGTACACAAAGTGGTGTCCGAGAACGGTGCCTACTCTCGCCGTTCCTGTTTACCATCGTGAGAGACAAGGTAATAATACGAACGCTGGAATCCCTTCAAGATCCAGGTGTTCAAATAGTTGCCGATGAAAACCTTGTCGACCTGGAGTACACAGACGACATCATTCTCGTCTTCGAAGAAGAGAAGAGGGTGAAGATCTTTTTGGATGAACTAACCGAAGGCCCCCATCCTTTGGTGTGCACTTTGCATCCACAAATTGTAACGTCATGCTCCTGGACACGGAGTCACTGAACATCCCACTTACAATCCAGGGAGAGGCATTCGAGATTGCGGAACATTTTGAGTATCTTGGAAGTTGTATTAGTTCCGACTGTAGTGTGACAGATGAAGTCAACGCACAAATCTCTCATTTGAGACATCTATGGCGTCAAAGCGGCATACCCCCAAACCCCAAGGCATATGTGCATCAGGCTACAGTACGGGCTGACTTGTTGTATGGTTGTGAGACGGAATGATCGTGGAAGGCCAAAAATGAGTCCCTTCTCGTCCACTTTTACTCTTTGCTTCACGATAAGGATTTCAAGGAAATCGTGGTTGTGCGGCAGTGAATCATCAGTGTTGAACGCCGATGTTGTGCTGTCCATGATGATGATGATGATGACCAGAGTTGAAGTAGATGAACCCGTTAGGGAAGCTTGAAATTTGCAGGATAATCCAACCCAGACCCGCATTCCCGTTGTAATCTCATGACTTTCCCTGTCCGTGAGCAGTTTCTCCGAATCTATTCCATGATCTTGTGTCCTAGTTCTTCTCGTGAGAGGCTCGATTTGGAACAAAACAATCGTGAACGGGAGAAGAAAACGAGTTCTAAAATGGTGAGGATATTTTGAAGATGGGACGCAGGAAGTGAAGTCATCTAAAATTAATCTATGCACAGGAGCCGGGAGGCACTAGACAGCTGTTTCGCTCCTGTTGGGAACATCAGCCGTGTGCATCTCACGGCTGTGCATCCCTCGGGTGATTCGCATCCGCGACCTCCAGGTTGATATTTGAAAAATAAACCGTTCGGCCACGAGTGGCTGAGCAGTAGTGCAATCAACTGGCATTTGGACAGGATGTGGCACCATCATCTTTCAATAGCCCGGTTGGTTTCACGCGAAGCACTGTTTCCCGGCTCCTTGAGCAACGAGTTTCCAGATGGAAGGCCCGTGCAACTTAGGGGGTTCGTCTCTTCTAAACACCCTATTAAAATCAGCCGTGCCACACTTCGTGTGTATAGCTGCCTTATAACTAAGACTGATATACAACCAAGTTGACCAAGCCTAGACTGGAGCAGTCGAAAAAATTGCTTGGTTGAAACCATGAACCTTCCAGCCAGTAGCCTTGCACCTTAACTGTTAAGCCATTTCGAGCAAATTACTCATAGTTTATAGGTAATGACAAGACTTTCACCATGCATGCGGAGCTAATCGCTGCTGAAAAACGGAGAAGCACAGTACAGCATCTTCATTCTTGGTGGGAATCATCCGCAGTGTAACATCTCAGGAAACTCTGAGATGATCCGAACGAACAACCCTCCGGTTGGTAGCTGAACAGTATACCATGCGGCCATGGGTGGCTGACCAGCACGGTTACAATTGGGATTTAAGAATCCATTTGAGAAATCTACCAGTTATCGGTGTAGTACTCAAAGAGAGATTTGATTCTCAACAAACGTGTCTGTGGTAATTGGTGCATCGTGATTATCAGCTGATGAATACATTAGCGTTTACCAAGCTTACGTTTGGGAGTGCACTGTGGGGTGGACCAACGTTATGACGCTGAGCAACGACCAAAAGAAGCCAAGTGACCAAAACCACCGTCCTAATAAACCGAGAATATGATAGAACGAGCGATACAATGTCTAGGTTACTGTTTTCAGGAGAACGGTTTCAACATACTGCGGCACAAGGTAGTGCACAACTTCAAAAGCGAAGTCTGTCCAGCGAAAATTGCCGGATGAAAAGTCACATAACTGACATTCCAGAAGATTCCGGTTGTGACGGATAGCAGTTCATCACACTAGTCAAACCACTAGATCAAAGTTAGATGCTGGCATGAGACGAGCGGTCAAACCAACGTATAAATGAGCGTCGGAAGCAAGTACCTGAAGCTATGAGCCCATCAGAAAAACGAGCAATAAGTGTTGAACGGCAGTCTAGACAATTTACTGGATAGAAAGTGACTGCCCTTATCCAGGCTGACTTTCAAAACATGAGAACTAGATAGTAAGTATTTCGGCTTGCACGATCAACATCCGGTGCGGAGCTGAGTAGAGGAAGAATAATGTGGAGGTGGTCCAACATTTGAAGTATTCGCTTAAGGACAAACCCACCTGGAACATTCCACCAGAGTAGACACAAGACATCGGAGAAAGAAAGAGTGATGTTTAAACAAACCAACCATCGGTCAAAAGGGCCTTAATTTGTAAATATCCACTAAGATGGATGGAAGTTTGAAATGAGCGAGGAATTAGTGCGCGCTAGCGAGTGTGCATCGGATTAACAGAAATCAATGAACAGTATGAACAACACAGTCCCCCCCAGGAAAAACATCCTCTCTCCAGAACCTCGAACAGGGTTGTAATAGCGGAACTATCGTCTGTAATGATAGCAAATGTCGAGAGCTGCCTGAGATATCGAGTTTATCACTGGACCACAAGCCATACCAACTGCTGTATGACGAAAGCTGCACTACGAGATAGAAAAACACAACAGTATCCTACAAGTTGGGTTGGGGCAACGATCGGCGCAGATTGTGAACCGAGGTTCCAGTCCGCTCCTCGTTTCTAGAATCGCGACCTGGTAACATCTTAGATCTCGTGTTATTTGAAAGGCATGCACTGAGACATTGCCATGGCTGAATGAGGCTGTCTACTGCGATTCCATAAACTGTCAAGCAATCTAGGTCATGAAGAACGGTGTAGTCATACGTGGTTTCCGTAGTAACAGGAAAATGGTGTTATGAACGGACGACACAAACCTACTGATTGCGGATGGGGATAGTTTCATCACACATTTGTCGTTGAGTCGATACAAGGGTATACTTCGTTTAGTGCCAAAATAAACCGTGTCGAGGATGAAGCGCGGCACAGAAAAGACTCGAACATAGCCATCCTGACAGGCCACAATCAAATGTCCCAAGGTTCGGTGTATCCAAGGAGATGGAGCGTTGGTCGTGTAGAGCGTGCGGACAGCGAGGGTAACCGGAATAGGGAGCCAGCATAAATGCAACACGTGTCCCCAGTCATGTGCCACGAAGATATGTGGTTCTGGTCTCCACCAAGTAGACCTTAGAGTCGGCAACAGGGAATACATATATATGCGAGATGAGCATTGGTTCTGCCCTACACAACAATAAAATAAAATCGGCGGAACAGTAAACAACCGGTTCACTGGATGACGGAATTCCATGGCATGGATTTCATCTAGCAAGTAATATGGATCTATGCTGAAAGCATTGTACAGATGATTCATCCTTGATGGGAATCATCAAAACGGTGAGAGATTTGAGCGCACAAACGTTAGAGTAGTACACGAACTCTATGTGATGCGCGAAAGCCTACTGAGGCCAAGCACACTTCTTGGTTTTTTCCACTCCCATTCAATTCAGAACATTAAAGGACCCTAACAAGAGACATTCAGAGTGTCTATTCACTAAATAAGTAATTAATTTCATGTAAGATATATACAACTCTTGTAAAGTTTGGTTGGCGCCTAGCTGCCATGCCACCCGAAGGAAGCACTCACTCAGCATCCCAATGATCTACGGGGGAGGAGCTGCACGCTAACAGTCTGTCAGCCACGCAATTCACGTCACGTGACTTTGTTCTGATTGGCTGCTCGGGTGACAATTAGCACGTTATGAGACATTTTCCCTTCAGGTAGCCATAATCACTGGGACTTGTCTACTACTGGTAACTCGTTAGGCGATTCGTGTACCATGTAGATAAATTGTATAAGACCACCGAAAACGTAAGGCGCAGAGATACTGAAAACAAGTCGCGTCCGTATTCTGAAACTTATAGAGCGGTTTCAAAATTCTGATGACTATTATCCGCTCTTTCAAAGGGGCGATGTTCTATCGGAGGCCTAAAACTTGCCAGGATTAACCGTCTGAGGGTGTATGTTAGGTCTATTCTGCAAGTATCGTACGGAACATTGCCGTCTACCATCCGGATGAAGAGCCTTTCTTAAGAAACGTATTCCTGAGACTAGTATAACATGAAATTTTGTATGAAATAGTAGGTTTCATGTGCATTGATAGGGTGTCACTATTCGCAGTAACTTCGCGGCAAGGGGAGATAAGGAAGCGATGAGCTGATAATTTCGACAGAATTGCTCTGGGTGCGCACTCAACAGTAACTGACGAGCATGAACTGCTCGAGATTTCAGGGGTAAGTCGACAATTTAGGAATATTTGATAATTATTTAAACCAAACTAGGCGACCTGTTTGTGCGTACTGACCAATCCTTACTGGGAATCGTGGACTTACACACAACTGATGTCTCAAATAGGGCTCAAACTACAGCAAACTCCAATTCTAAGACAGATTATCTTTGAAGGTTTCCCAGAATGGACCATTTTTGGTTAGTCTCTTTATTTGTTCCTCGGAGGAACAACTGTAACCGGATCCCGTATAAAATGTGCTTCAACAAGTCCAACAACCGTGCAGTCAAATGAGAAGGCACAAAATCCAAGAAGAGGAAAAAATCATTGGTCATAGTATGAGGAGATCTGAGAGTTTTCAATCGAGATTTCGTCCTGTAAGTCGAGCCAATCGGTGCCACAAAAAAAAAACGAAGCACTGTATAGCTGTTTCATCCTTATTGGGAATCACCAGCAGTGCGCACCCCAGGGAGTTTCGAGCCCGCGACCACGACCGGCTGGTAATTGGAACACTTAGCCATCCGACCAAGAGCGGCTGATCAGCGCCACTCATCCTTCAATCACGAGATCCACAGTATATGGTCACGTGTTGGCTGGCTTCTCGAGTGACGACTCTCAGATGGGAGTTTCACTCATCTTGTGAAATTATTTCTCCTTTGAGCCACTTACAGATTCATAGAGGATGACGAGGCGCTGTATCCTTCCTAAGTGTGGGTTAAGCACATTGCTGATCAGCAAGGTTCTTGTGTTGTGTTCAAACTACTAGCCGAGAGGTCGCGAGTTCGAAACTCCCTTGCGTTTTGTAAGGTGCGCACTGCTGATGATTCCCAATAAGGACAAAACAGCTTTGTACAGTGCTTCTCGGATTGTCACCATAGATTGGCTTCATTTACAGGAGAAAATCCCAACCGTCAATGGGCGCTCAAACAGAGGAGCAGGGTCTCTCAAACCCAATGCACCCAACCATTTCAACGCATCAAAGAATATGGATATGACGAATACTCACGGTTTCAACAATCCCATCTGACCACAATTCCAAATTTGGATTAATCCAGCAGTGACGGAGGGCGGATCGGAGAAGGGAACCCTAGTACCTGGTGTGGGGTAAGTAGCGATTGCCAAATAAGTGGGATCCTTGCTGCTTTCCGTACTAACGGTCTCCTTGTACAATCGAGTCGGGCACCAAGCGATAGATTTGACAAAACCACCAACGTATAGAAGGTTTTTTTCTAAAGGACGGAAAATCGATTACGATCAGAAGAAAGGTTACCTCTGTCAAACTCGAATCGTTTCAGACGTTTCACAGCGGATTCTTTAGGCAGCGCAGACTCGGTTGTCGAAGCCGGGATTTCAACGCTCAGCATGGGACTGCTCGCAGGGCGCGGGAGGAAAGCCAGAGTATCGCTGGAAAGAAAACGATGGTTACTCAGTGCTGGAATGATTGTTGCTTAGCATTGAAACTTACCTGTAGTTGTATGGATGCCACATAAAAGTTGTCGCAAATAAGGCATCTTGGCGAACTTGAAAAGCTTCTTTATAAAGGATACTGAACGAGTTAGGTTGTCAAAATGGAAAGAGATTCACCTGGGTTGGAATGCAAATGGATGCTCTGCGTGCTTGAAAGAAATTTTGAGTGCCTCGATTGCTTTAGAAAAGTGGTCGATAGACATTTGTTTTATTGACTTTGCCAGCCTTCTCCTGCATGCGGCCAAGACCCAACAGAGTGGTGAAAAATGCGAGGACTGAACTTTCGTTCGATCAGACGTCTCAGTTGCACCAGTAGTTGGATTGCGTTGGGTAAGTGTCATTCTAGCAGCGGTAAGGGAAGTACGCTTCAAACGACCCGAGCGTCTGCGTCCTACAGTTGAGTCATCGGCTGAATCAGAATGCGGGGTTTTCGGTTCGTCTGATGTAGCTACCACAGAACTAGGTGAGGAGTTACTTGAGGAGTCGGTTTCACTCTCGTTTTCGTAAACTGAGCCTGATAGGTCACTGGCATTCTCCTCTGTCTCGTCATCTTCGTCATCATCTTTATCGGACGAGCGTCTGGCCATTTTGCTAATTGCTTTCAGTGCTCTAAAGGACGGCAATTAAGTATATTCCGGAATAGCATCGACATACTTCGAAGAGGAAGCACGAGATCTTCTTCCTTCTGGCATCTTGTGATCGACCAATGAGTCAGCCGATGTATACAAGGTGAGGAGTCTGAAGGAACGAAAGTGGTTATCATAAAGCATATATACGAGAGACGATCATCATACACGAGAGATTCCGTTGGATCTCCCGTGAAAACCAAATTGGTGTGCAAATGAGTGTGTACCGCTATACGGAGATAGTTTGTAGGCAACAATGGGTTTTTCTGACATGAACATCACAATTATCGCGGACAACAATACCGGCGTTTGCCTACCACTCAACTATTTCGATAAAATACTGCCGGATCAATAGTTACTCCAACAACCGTAGGGGAGAGAAATGCGTAATGTTGATGGCGACCATTATGAGCCGTTGTATCTTAGGTAGATAACCAAAGTTGGACACACTGGGCGTAGTGGGGCTGACATTTTTTCGTCGACCTTAGAACATCCACCATGCAGTTCAAAATGATTGCGAATGCATTCCAAAGCTTATCTTAATTCGAAAAACTACCACGAAATGCTTTTTAATTGACCCTTCACCCCTGTGGACGATCATAAACCCCAGTTAGCTATGAAGTGGTCCTCTAATTTGTTGACACTGAACGGGGACCTCCTTCCTAGAAGGACCACTTTGTGCAAGGTCCCAAGAAACTGGCGAGCAAAACACACTGGACCTGCCACACTGGGTCTCACTATTACCAAACAGGGGCTACCGGTTTCTCAGAAGAGATAAAGGGAAATCGGTTGGCATGATAAATGATTCATGTTTAGCTACAGCAGGAGTTCAACTGTGGTTAGTCTATTCTATTTTATGCTAAGAATGCTTCAAAGTATCGGCCAGCTGGTTGTACTTAAGTGCACCTTTAGGTGATCGCTTCATGAGAAATGAGATATTTATGACTCTTAAAGCTAAAGATCGTCGTTCAGCTGTCACGCCTTTTCAGTGTTGAGCTGCCATACTACCCGAAGAAGATACGAGGACTGTGATACTACCATGATGCCCAAGCCTAGACAGGGGAAGTCGAGATGAAGAGGTCGGGTTCGAACCACGGACCTTCCTTCTGGTGCTTGCTTCCTTAAAGCTAAACTAGAGGTCGTCCAGATCAATACGCGGCTGCTTAAAATGACGAAGCCACGTGAATTTTGTTGTTTTCTGAGGGTATAAACGAATATCCTGCGCATCGCAGAACAACGACAGATGCAACTTCAATGCCAGTAAGCGTTTGGTTGCTCAACTCCAACGTATGCAATTCGGTCTTCATTCTGAATACTAGAAAATGCACATAGCTGCAATCTCTTTGAATACATCTTGTCTGAGATGAAACCAGTGTGCTCCTTAAAATCTAACAGGTAAGGGAATATAGATTCAAGAGCGATCACGGTATTGTACTTCATTGCATCCAAAGTCTACCTCCGCTAGTCTCTTTAGAGCAGTCCAGAGCTTCGGCGAATCATCCCAGTGGCTAATTCCCATTGACTTGGGTGATCAGAGTGGTGTTGGAGCGATCGCTTCGCCAGTTTCGTAATGCTATGCTGTGCAGTCTAATACAATGTGCATATCTCTGGTAACTAGGGGCGAACCGTCGGATGACACTGATAAACCCAGAGGGGATAATTCTGCCCCCTCCTGAATTCCGCTCAAATGAGCAAGATACAATGCAAGTATAATCCACTCTGTAAAGGTTGATTGCCATTACACCCTTCTAATAACTCCATTCCCCAATCCCCCTCTTATAGTAAATGAAACTGAATTAATAATCGTACAGCTGTAACGCCCTTTCGGTGCCTAGCTGCCATGCCACCCGAAGGAAGCACGAGGGCTGGGATACTGCAAGGTTGCCCAAGCCTAGACAGGGAAGGTCGAGTGGCAGAGGTCGGGCTCGAACCACGGACCTTCCGGTCAGTAAATTCGCGCTCTAACCACTGGGCCATCTCGCCCCCAATTATTCTGACGTGAACGATTCGAGCTAGTCTCACCCAGGTGTAATTCACCAGCTTGGAGGAGCACCAGATTAAAGCCAATATTCTTGCTGTTGAATTACATCCGGTCACAGAAGGTCTGGCAATTGACTACGACGGTATGCTTGATATATCGAAAAATTCACATCTAATATTACACCTCATGTGACCGAAAATTTCTGAGGACAACCAATCGAATGGCTACTGGACAGTAGATAAAAAGAGCATAAGATTGATTTCAAGACCACAGGGAAAGACACACACAGTACCTGATTCAATTATTGGCGTTTCTGACGTGAACTGAGCACTTTGGTTCCAAGTTACATCCTACGTTTACTGTGGGGAAATTATCTTCCAGATAGGCTAAAATGAAAAGAAAATACTTTGATGCACATGAACAAAGCGCTCTAAAATTAACCGTGTAACTCAAGAATCTTTCAGTTGTCGTAGAAAAATAGGGATATGGTCGAACCCCCCCAATAAAAACCTTTTCTCAGGGGATACTGACGAAATCCCGCGGGTGGCCCTCAGTGGGAAGAGCATCGACGTTCGGTTCAAAAAAAGACGTTCCGGTGAAGAGCCACGGTTTAACACTGCCGTTTCCTGTGGGGCACACAACTTGATCCAGATCGGGCCATAGTGCAAGCCAGTCTGACAATTCGCTTCCCTTCAGGCCACCGGAAGTCAGCAAGAAACATATCAACCCACCATCTTCTTCCACTGATCTGAGCTAGCTCAACTGCTCTCTACAAGCTAGCACTGTACTGGTAGCGAGCATGTGGATGAAGCATGGCAAAATGTGAGGAGCTATGCTAGCGTCGTTCAGTGTTGTCTGTCCAACATCTCCGAAACGATCAACTGACCACTGGATATCGTCGATACCACTAGTCCTGACTGATGCCACGAGCACGACGGCGCATGTAAGACCCTCAAACCCCAAAAAGTGAAGAGCCTAGGTGTTAAGCGGAATTCCGCACCGATACCACTTTACCGCTCGCAGTTAGGCGCTGCTACGGCCAAGAAGCCTATCCCGCACTCGATTGGCGACATGGAGTGAAGAGAAAGTGCCTGCAGAATGGGGCATGTCGACAGTTATCCCTATCTTCAAAAAGGGTACGAGGACGCTGTGTGAAAACCACCGTGGCATCAGCCTGGTAGCTGTAGCATTGAAGGTGCTCTCTGGTCTTATCCTCCGAAGGTTGACTGAACACAGGGAGAGACAGATCCGTGAAAATCAAGCTGAGTTCCGTCCTGCTAGAGGATGCATCGATCACATCTTCACCCTCCGACAGATTCCGGAACAGCGATACTGCTTCCAGCAACCAACAATGGTTGTGTCCGTTGATCTGAAAGCTACCTTTGACTCTGTGGACCGTCAGGCACTATGGCAGTGTCTGTGGAGCAAAGGTGTCCCCCATAAATTCTTGACCCTCCTTAAGGTGCTGTACGCCAATCCCCGCGGCCGTGTGAAGGTCTACGGGAAGCTTTCTTCTGAGTTCACCACATGTTGTGACTTGCTGAACGGTCGTGCAACTCCGTACCGGTCCTTGGCTTCCTGCTCCACCCACTATGGTATATCAAAAGGCACGGTAGCTTCAGACAACCTTTTATGGAGACAAAGGAAGATTATTACAACTGTATTTATAGGGTAATCACAGAATGTTCCACAAGGTCGTGCTGGAATCTCCGTGAGGGGGCGAGAAGTGTCAAGTTAAAGATGCTCGATCCAGATTGGCTGGCCTCCTGACCAAGCAGGGCATGCCTTCGTTTGGTTCGTAGCCTGCATGTGACACATCCGTCCAAATGATGTGATGTCCGGTTATTAGGGACGGCTGACCTCCAGACACCTCCCCCTTGAGAAGGCTGTTCAACCGACCGCTGCTTTGAACTCAACTTTGACGACTCATGGAGGTGCTGTCGAATGTCGGTCAGTCCCTGGGGCTGTGGGCATGCCGATCTGGGATCTGGTACCCTCCACTTCGGAGGTATGTCACGGCTGTTCGGTGTCCCATGCGACGTGGTCCCCTTACGGAGCCGCAGTCTGTTGCCTGAAGTTGACTCCCTTGACGTGGCCGTGCTTATGATCTTATTTGTGCCTTGTGTTTGACATATTCGACCCCGCATCCACCGTGGAAAGCATTCACCATATCCTCGAATCAGTCCCTGGCCTCTGTGTGACTGTTGTAGCGTCCCTTCTGCCCGGCCCCCTTTCTTGACCTTCCGGATAGCAGTGGAACGATCCGCATGAACCTGGGACTGTAAACTGAAGGGTTCGAACTGCGGGTAAAACGTTGCAGGCTGCTGGCAGGATTCACCAAAATGGGCTGAAGTGAGAGGGCTGCCGGTGCCGGACGCCAGGAGCTGAACAGCCGCTGCGTCGCGTATGCTCCCAATGGTCTCCGGTTTGGCTGTAACTGTGACGGCCACAAAATCGTCAGGATGTGGTGTTCTCGTGAACGTATTGCAGCCATCCGCAGCTGTTTCGTTACAAACGGCATTGAGGGGTTGGTCCAAGAGTTGAAGCTCATTAATCCAATCCAGGCCCAAGAGATCAAGGCCTGTGTAGTTCGTGAGGTAGCAGTACCATTGAGTTGAATCCCCTTAAACGTTACGGAACAGTTCAGCTTCCCGGTCAGTTTGAGGCTTCCACCAGATGCATTACGAACGATGCACTTTGTGTGTTCCACTGGTGGCCTCCCAATTACGTCCCAGGTTTGTGTTGAAATCAGAGTGAGGTCAGAACCTGTACCAAGTTGGAGGGTAACCGGTGTGCCATTGATACATACTGTGACGAATTTACGTCGACCGGGTGTCATGACTATCCTTTGTGTTGACATTGTCGTTTCGTATTAACCATGCTTTCGCCTTCACTTTCAGCTTATGTACGTCTATTCTTGGATAAGTAAAGCGCTATTCATTCTACGCTATTCAGTCTTGTTCTCGCGCCCAATCAGGATCAATACTCTATCCGTAACAATTTACTTGTCTAAGGATACAATGGAACCGTTGCTGCGACCCAAGTGTTTCGACGCAGATCCAAATTCTCCAGACGCCACAACGCGTTGGAATCATTGGTTCCGAACCTTCCAAACGTTTCTGGGCACTGTCGAATCGCCTAATCTAAACAAACTCGGAACCTTGATTCATTTTGTGGATGCACCTGTATACGTTTACATCGCTGACTGCCTTGATTACGAATCCCCTATCAGTACACTTGAAAAGTTGTACGTTCGTCCTAAGAATATAATTTATGCTCGTCATCTTCTACAAACTTGCAAACAAGACACCAGTCAAGATGTTGATCAGTTTGTTCAGAGGCTTAAATCCTTGGCCAAAA